>JAXBDA010000033.1:93011-154914 GCA_036023075.1 Gaultheria prostrata | reverse complement strand
GAAGGGCTTCATCCGAGCAAGTTTTCACACAGGCCGTAGATAAAGTTTTATGAAAAATTGCTCGGATGAAGCCCTTCCCGGTCATTTTTTTTGGTGATTCCTAACGAGTACCCTTAAAAATGCGTTTTAAACACATTGAACGGTTCGGATCATCAAAATTCAATCGGGAAATGGAAGTCCGCATTTTATTTGGCTAAGGTAGTCCTTAGGAGACCATTATTGTATATATATATATATATATATGGATGCACGTGATTGTGCTTTGGAACTATTGAATAATTAACACTACTATAGTCTATATGCACGGAAAATTTACCCAGAAAAGTGTTCAAAATTCAAAATTATTGATGCAGATTCATTTGGAAGTCAATCTCGGCCACTAATTTTAAATTCTGAGCATTTTTTTGAATAATTTTTATGGGTATGTAGCATTTTTAACTGAATAATTGAGGCTTGTAGTGGAGCTTTTGGCCGTTAAAACAAAAAATAGTGGCGCTTTGGTTTTTGCTTGCAATTTGGAATTTTGGACGCATTGATGGGGTCCAAATTCCAATGTGATCTTCATTGTACGGATATGGAATTGTTAATTTTTTGCAATAAATTTTTGGTCAAAATACTGTCTCGTAAAGAATAGAACGAGTCCCTATAATTTGGGAAAGATTTTTTTTTTATTGGTAATTGAAATGGATTCGGGGATCACGCAGTGCGCCTCCGCACTATGGGGTTGTAAGGCGGCCAAAATTACATCGTTTTGGGTGTGCAAAGGTTTAAGATCATAATATTTTTTCTCTCTTGGGATTATGTCAAGTTTAACATTAATATTTTTATTTTTTGTGGGCCTTTTATAAATTTAGAAAATTGTTTGTGACTTTAAATTTGTATATGACAACATTAGCTAATAAAATTCATCTATTTTATAGAAATACTAGTTTTTACATAGTGACTTTAGGCACAGACAAGCAGTGTACTATTGTAGGTGTGTTTGTGAGAAGCTCCTTAAATATAACAAGTGGCATAATTTAGAATTTCTAAACACAATTGGCAATTTTCACATCTTGGCTTTTATTCTTATACACTGTAACCCCTTCTCATCTCGAACGGGCATTAATTTTACAAAACCGAAGGAAGCCCAAAAATTAAGAAGTTAAAAAATGTGTTTAATTGTAGACTTTTTGTTTTGAGAACCACGTTTTAGGGGGAAAAACTTCTACTCCTAAACTAAATAAATAAAAAACAAACCAACCCCAATCTAAAATAAATAACTTTTATGTTCACGTACAGAAGAAATCAAAAATCAAATTTGATTTTGAAGAAAAATAAACACCCACTTAAAAATGCTCACATTTTGGAATTCAACAAATAAAATTAGTGGTGTTCTCTTTGCACAAATAAAACTAGGTTAAAATGACGCAGTTTTGAGGGATTAAGTAGTGGTGTTCTATTTGCACACCCAAGAAGGCGTAGTTTTGGTCACCCTACAACCCCGTAGTGCGGAGGCGCACTACGGGATCCCCGGATCCGATTGAAATTCTAGCTCCTCTCTTTATTGCTAACGGATTACGACTTAGGTGGGGTTTGGCCTAAATAGTAAACTAAACTTTTCTATTTTTTGCTGCTTTAAATGCTTGTATTCATGTGTAAAGTACAAGCTTTTTAAGCACCAAAAAGAAAAAAGTTTAGTTTACTACTTAGGCCAAAACTAAATGATCAATTTTCATAATTTTGACTACGCAAGTTAACGCAACAAGTAACAACTTCAAATCAAATAAAAGGAACGGGAATATATAATGGTGGTCCTTAAATTTTACTTTGCCCCTTTTATGATAAACGTCTGTTCAGATATATGTGTAGTCTATGTCGGTTTCAAAATATATAAATAATAATGTAGCATAAACATGAAATAATGATATTTGATTAAGGTTTTGTTGTATAATAATTTTTCAAGCAGTCACAACAAAGTGAATATGAGTTGTAATGAATGGATTTGTTGTGGATTCAGGTACTGCGGGCTGGAAGAGGGGTTCCTGGTGAGTGGCCCCTGGAGAGCACCCCTTATGAGCGCATCTGGGCCATCCAAAAGTGTTTTGGACGACCCAAAATTTTCCATGGAAGAGTCCAATAATATTTTCTAGATCCTGTTATTTTTTTTCTTATTTTTAAATTAAATTAGTTTCATGTTTCCACCGAGTCTAGATTTCCTTGGATGCAGTGGACCTACCGTCCCTTGGGGTTCATGGGCAGTGCCGATCCCATCCGGGCTATCCGTTTCGAGCATCAACGGCTCATGTCGCATCACGCAATGGATGGCTCAGATACATTTAAGCGAGATGAGATTTGAGCCATTGATGCGCGATACAGATGGTCCGGATGGGGTTGGTACCTGCCACCGAACCCAAGGAACGGCAGGCTCCCCCAATTTTTTCCTTGCTATGTAAGTTCACCTAATCCGTTTAAGTTTTTTTTAGTCACCAAGTTTTATAATTTATGTATTGTTCCAATTTTATCAGATGTCCTCGAAGGGATAGTTTTTTAATTTATGTAAAAGCATGCATACTCATGTTTCCATATATGAATGTGTTCTAGGTTTTTAGCAATTTATTACTTAGTTTCCTATTCGGGTTGAGTTTCCACTATTATCTAAATGATATTTTCGCCAGTTAACTATAGCGTGAAGATAAGTAATTCTCTTCACATATATCAGTTAATAGAAACTACACCTAATGTTAATTACTTAATTACATTGGAGAAAGACAAAAATTTTATTCCAAACTCACCCTGAATTGGGATCCCATAGAATCCTTCTCCTAATATAAATTAAACCCCGACAAAAAAATACATAGAATTAATCTAGACGTCTCTGGAGTTCTTGCTAAACAGGTCACGCTGCTAAATTGCCTTTTGTTTGGCACTTTATGTTGTAACTTCATTATACTATGAAAGCACCCAATCCGTCAATATTAACGGAAAGTGGATCTCACATGCCAATCTTGCAAGTACTGTGGAAGAGAAACTTCAGGTAAAAGTATATTTTTACCCTTTTCAGTATATCTTTTTTCTCCATCCTAACACAAACCACGTAGAATCTATCAAACCTCAAGAGCATCGAAGTGGAAATGCTTCTCAAAATCGCAAGTTGCACGCAGATTAGAATTCAAAAATCCTTGTTGGTAGATTGAAATCCATCAATATATCTTTGAGAGTCCAATTAGAGTTCAAATCTTCCACCCAACTTGATTGCGTACTCCGAACAGGGTCGGCCCTGAGCTAAGGCCCATGAGCCAAGCGTCTTAGGTCCCCAAAAATGAGTAGAAACTAGGGTCCTATTTTCTATATAAGACATGAATGTATTATACTTCCGTGATTTAAAGCATGTTGAGTTCTTGCATCAATGGTGCATGCCAACTCAATACATCCATAGGTTCCTGGTTCAAGTCCCAGTTCTCGGCAAAATAATATTTTTTCACTTGGATCTAAGTGTAGATAATCTATTAAGGATCTCTTTAATCGAGTTCGCCTTAGGCCTCCCAAATGCCAGGGCCATCTCCGAAGATGTTTATTAGGACTCAAGCTCAAATAACAGAAAGCAACCTTTGAATCAACTCAATAGGCTACGATTTTGTTCAATCAGGTTTTCTCAAGTTGTTGAAATCGATTTAGGGTTTGGTAGTGATATGCTCATATATCACTACATATGTTTATATTGATGTACATATAGTTTAAAACTTCATCTTGATTTTGATAGTAGATTTATTAAAAATGGGTCTAGATCGGTTTCTTAACTTCAAGCCCAATTATATGCATGTGTTTGTTTGAGGGAAAACTTCCCATGGTAATTGATCAGTGATTAGGTCAATATTACAAGAATTGTAATCAATTTGGGTTTGACATGAATTGCAAAAATTCCGCAATTGAATTTTGTTGAGGAAAGATGAGTGATGTTTTATGATTTTCGGCTGAATCGTAACCGATCATTGATTGTATTGTCATCCACTCTCAAATCATAATCAATCAGTGATTTTCGTTTGGAACAGAGGATGGACTTGCAAGATTGAAGGAATAAGATGAACCAAGAAAGAAGAGATGGCAAAATAGGCTTTTCACCGTTTCCGTTAACGGCTCTGTTAATATTGACGGAATTGGGCGCGGATACAACTTCCCACAGACCACAGGAGTGCGGGTGCAACATTTTAAACCACAAGGGGGATAACCGCACGTGATTCAAACCAATGGGGTGTAAGTGATGCTTGCCCTATTTTTATATTCTATTTGCTGTTCATTTACTACATAAAAACGTGATTTGCTTACTAAGTTGCAGATGTCAGATCAATTTAATTTTTTACAAGGCTGTTAAACGCATTGAGCTCTGCAGGTAAACAGTTTGAATTACTCCCTTCGTCCCAATTTGTTGGGCCTGTTTCCTTTTTTGAAAAGCTCAAAAAATTCTCGATATCTTTCAATGTATAATATTTTTCATATTCAATATGGATCTGGTTTGATAGATCTCAATTAATTTTGTTAAACAATGATTTCAAAATCATAAAAATATTATAGGTTATGAGATATAGATATATTTTTTTGAGAAATCCAAAAAGATAAATAAGTCCAACAAATTGGGACGGAGGGAGTATATTTTTAAGCATGGAACGAGGTTTTTATTAACACCACAACAGCCCTGCTGTGCCTGGGGTCCCCTTCTCCTTTCTGGTATCTCCCTTTTTCTTGCAACGGCCATGGTATTACTTTTCAGATTTTGTCATGTCACGTGAAATTATTAAATTCAAGGAAAGCACAAATAAGATCTTGACCCACCATGCTATATGCCTAGAACAGGGGACTGACTGACCCACCTAGGGACAAACTGTCTAGATCCGGTTCATTGAAAGGAATTCAATTTGTTCATTAAAGCTTAAGCTGTAAACCTTAGAAAAATCATCCATGAGAATGGTGGATATTTTTCACTCGTCCAAATTTATTCTCTCACCACACATTTATGATAGTTTTTTTCTTATTTGTCACGGAACACGTTCGTATGAATCCCACTAAACTACTGAGTTGTTAGCTTGGCTAATTAATCCCTTCTTCAAAGAACGAAGAAGAAATTATACCCCATTTTATAAAAGTACAAAATACAGAGAACATCGATGACAAAAATCCTTACGATGCGTTGTTGTGGTGAAATTATTTTTTATATATGTTGTCACCATGAACATAAACAATTTACTTTTAATTGTTAAATAGCAATTAAGTAGACTAACCGAGAAATTGATGTGATTTCAAGCATTTGCTCCTTAATTAATTTTTGTCAAAATGAGAGGAATTTTATTGATTGCAAAACAATACTGTAGTAATAACCAACAGAGGGACGGACAAAAAGAAGCAGCCATCCCTTTAGCCAAGGGATTAGCAAAGCCAAGTGGAGGGAGAAGCTTCCCTACTGCATGCCAACTCTCAATCCCCAACACCCAGCTACGTGCCAAACAATGGGCCATCCCATTCCAAGATATTGTAACAAAACTAAACACACACACACCACAAAATCCCTGTGGTATAGTCGAATGGACGGACTATCTCATAATATGGAATAAATCAATGTTTAAGTCAAATTTGAATTAAGTGAATTTTTGGAATAACCCCTGCCTTCAATTTGCTCCTTAATTACAACTTTGAAGCACCTGAAAATCTCATTTCAAATCAATATATACTAGTATCATGTATGAGTGGAAAACAAACTCCAAGGGGTTGACAAAGTAGTTTTGTCTTGGGACTTCGGGATTTCCTCTTGCCAATTAACTTTTGGGCCCACAAGGAGTCATTCCCGATCGATATTTTCAGGGCCCCGGAATTAATCGAGGTGCGCGCAAGCTGGTCTGGACATCCGGTTATAAAACAAAAAAAACAAAAAATTTAGTGGAAAACAACATTTGAGTGGGAAGGCCACTGGTTAGTGGTTGGCACGAAGATACCCCTTGACTTGACTCACTTGACTAAAGCACATTTAATTTGAAGTCACCAAGGGAGAGAAAACTTTCAAGCCTCCACTAAAATTTGTGGATGAAAAACAAAGCTAATATCATCGCGCCTCAAGGCATATAAATAAGATTGTGATAGATGAATTGTGTTGGGATTTTATTTTATTTCTAACCAAATGGCACCCCTATTGGGAAATTTTGGTTCTGCCACTGAATCCAGATTGTGATAGTAGTGTATCTATTTTGACAAGTGAATGAATATACAATGGGGAAAAAAATGAAACAACAAAAAAAATGGCCGTCAATGAAAGCGCAAAGTTTTTACAAGAATGAGTCGAAAAATAATACGAGAAATGCCCCACGACAGATGAACTTGTGAGAAAAATGAAAGCATCGACACAAACAACTCACCTTTCATAAGTGGCCCATTTGTGTACCAAAAAACAGATCACTTTAGGCACTTTTATACGGTTTAGAGAGTTGAGGAGAGAAAGAGAGAGTGCCCAAGTGGGGTGGGTAGAGAGAGAGAGAGAGAGAGAGAGAGAGAGAGAGAGAGAGACATGGAACCAACTAGAGTTGGTCGTGCTTTTTCAAAACTCAACTGGAGTTGGGCGTGCATGGGCCAAATTTTTTGTACCGGCCGGTAATTCTCCCACCAAAAAATAAGTGGCCCATTTGACTTGGCCCACCTTTAGTGCAGCTTCCAAGGGTATTACAGAAAGTCGGCCCACTTGTCTAGATGCATGATTCATTCGGAATTCCCACAAACTGGAGTAATGGTGCGACACTTCGTTCATGCTGCCAAGGCAGATATGGAAATCCCCAACTGAAATGGGCTCATTTTTTATCAAATCATCCGTGCATTTGTTTGCCTCGTTGCGTACGTGTTTGATCGGCAAAGCCTAAAAAATCCCCCATTTTTTATCAAATCATCTGCACATTTGTTTGCCTCGCCGTGTAAGTGTTTGAGGCTATGGGCGCAATTTTGGTCAAATTATCCGCCCATTTGTTTGCCCCGTTGTGTACGTGTTTGATTGGCAAAGCCTCAAATATCCCCATGAGGCATCTGGAGGTAACCCATATGCTCAATGTATTGAAAGGAGTATTGCGTTATTCAACTTTCTCACCTAATTTATTGTTCATACAGTTTTTTTTTTTAAATAATAAAGTTTACCAACAAATGTTGTGTTTAATAATGTACACAACATACTGATGCATGTGAAACTCTATGATTGGTAGTTATAGTCGTATAAATAACTAATTTGCAATCATCGATCATAGAATGCAGTAATCATATGGTGCGTAAATTGCCCAATGTTTTATGATAATTAGCAAATTTATCAAATGGGCTTGCTAATTTTTGACTTATTCACAGATGTTCTATAATGGACAAGCCCATCTCTGCACTATGAAAAGCAAATGGATCTCTTTATTGGTAAGTTTGATTATGTTTGCCCTTTCACTCTCGTTAAAGGGATGATGAACGATACTCTCATTTTCACTTATGAATAAAGTGAGGGTTACTTCAAAAATCAATCCACTTAGGGGTGTTTCCACTTAGGGGTGTATGGAAGTTTACTTTTTAGCTTTACATTTTCAAGTTTTTGCCCTTTTTAAATTATGGTCAGAATGTGTTCTGAATTTGGAGACTTTTTGGGAGATTCTTTTTTGCATTTTTGACTTCTACTTTTTCTATTTTGGGTGTTTGGCACACGAAACCCAAAACTCACTCTTTGAAAATGTGTTTTCAAAATTGCACAAAGGAGAGTAGAAGTGAAGAAGAGGTTTGAAGCTACTTTTCAACTTCTTCACTCACATTCTCCACTTGCAAAATGCATTCTGCACATTTATCCCAAACACTCTTTCCAAATTCAAAACTCATTTTGACCATAATCCAAAAAGCCAAAACCCCAAAAAGTTAAAAATGAAAAGTTGAAAAGTAGACTTCCAAACACCCCATTGGTATGAGTGTTTGGGAGAAATATGCATAATGCATTTCGCAAGTGAAAAATATGAAAAGTAGTTCCAGACCTCTTTTTGACTCTATTCTCTAAAGTGAAAAATAGATAACTCATTCTTGGAGAATTTGTTTTGAGGGACAACCCTCAAACACCCAAAAACTGATAAATAGAATTGAAAAATGCAAAAAATGAGTGGCCAAACAGCCATATTCAAAGTAAGGGTACATGGGCGACCGGATATTCTCTCCTTTCCCTATGGGCAGCCGGAATCCCTATTTTTGGACAAGGGGAGCCAGATCTGGGCTCTGACATCGACTGCTCCAGCGTGACAGCGGCGACGACATGCTCCGGCAGTTTATTTTTTTCTTTTTTTTCCTCTTATTATTAGTGGTTGTATTTGTTTGGTTGGTTGATTAATACATTTTCTCTTTTCTGGTAAAAAAAAAAGTAAGGGTAAGTTGAATAAGATACTCCGTGCATAATTGAAAGAAGAACTCCCTCTGTTCATTTTTAACTAGGTGGAAAGAAAAATTATGCTGGAAAATAAAACTCCCTCTGTTCATTTTTTGTAGTCGACCATTCCATTTTGTGTTGTATCTTAATAAGTGTGTGTTTTGAAAAGTTAATGGGTAAAAGTTTAGCCAATTATTGTTTTGCCCTTTGAAAAGTAAGTGGGTAGATAATTAACGGGTAAAAGTGGAGGACAATTTTGGAAGGTGAGGATAAAAGTTAATAAAAAAGGTGTAAAATGGAGGTAAAAGTTAATGTAAAATGTGTAATGATAATATTTCTTTAATAAGTTATATTTATGAAGCAATACACTTGAAAATGAACGGAAGGAGTATGTCTTTTTGCAAGGGACTCTTAGAAAAAGAAGGGAATATATTTTTTCGGAATTGATATTGGCACTCTCCATTTTGTCTCTATCATGCGAAATTACTAAATCACCCATGTACTTTATAATTATATTTTTCTTTTGCTTTCAAAATACAATGTTGGTTTAATAACTTCACCTAATAGCGACAGAAAAGGGAATGTCAATATCAAAATGGGGAGTGTCAATATCAATTCCCTATTTTTTTTAACATATGACATAAAAAGCTATCCTCCTCGTTAGCTTATTTTACTCAAATGACTTTATAAATTGAAATATCTTGTGTTGACCTCCACAATGCCTCCATTTGTCCAATACTTTTGAGTTATGAACAAATTAGTGTCAAATACTCCCTCCGTCCCCTAAAGTTAGACACTTTTGGGATTGCGTGTCATTTCTAAATTGCATATATCTTTCAATTCATAATGTTTTATGTGATTTTCAAAACTTTGTTTAAAAGAACTAATTGAAATCTATTAAACGAGATCCATATTGCTTATATAAAACATTACGGATTCAAAGATATAGACAATTTTTTTGTAGGGCTGGAATAATGAAAGTGTCTTAACTTTCCGGGACGGAGGGAATATAAGGTACAATATTAAAGTGACCTTACTTTGGCTAGAATCAATTTCTTGACGGAGGAAACTAACATTATAATAGTATTAGTATTTGCATATGTATATTGACACAAGCTCCTGTCTTTTTCCCTTCAAAATTTTATTTAAAAAAAAAATTATCACAAGCTCCTACGTTCTCTTTTCTATTGGCAAAAGAAATTTTATATATCACGAAACCTAAGACTGTCCCGGTGCCATTGCTCGCAAAATCTCAACATGTACCCCTCAGCCTCTCAATAACACAAAGGTACATTTTTCAAGCTGCTATTTTCTTCACACATCACATCTTTCATTTTCCCAACCTTATCTGGAAATTCAAGTGTCTGTGCAGCAATATGGTGGATGTAGGTCACTTGATTTTGATGGGATGCAGACCATTCCTCGATGCCATTTTATTTGTCGGTGGAACTCATTCATCACCTGCACGTTTCTACGAAAAATGTTAGAGGTACTAAATAATTTACAAGCTATTACTAAAAATACACGTGTTAGTTAGTGTCTCATTACCTCTAGCATTTCTCGGTTTCTATAGGAACACATTCATCTAAAGGTAGAAAGATTATAACAATTGGAACTCGTTTATTTATTTATAGGCGTATTTTAAAATTATATTAGTGTTCGGTTAACTTGATCTTTGACTTAATTTTTACTATTATTCACAAGCTCTATGCTGTAAACAGTTTGGATCATCAAAAATAAAATGGGCCGAAAAAAAATCTCACATATAAGCTTACTAGACGGTACAGTCCATCTGGAAAAGATCCCCTTTAATAATTTGCATTAATTATTTGGTGGTACTATTTAACATGGAGTATTTGTCACGCCAACGATTTTAATTTCCTTTTCTATTGTAATTTAAGATTTGTCTAGATGCAGTTTCTTTAAGAATAGTTTTTGGTTAGCAGGTGGAATTTAATACTCCATTGTCCAATTTTAGAATATAAGAATACCTGCAAAATAAAAAAACCAGACATAATTAGACATGATATTGAGAAAATTGGAACAAATAAATAAAGTCAGAAAATTCATTTTCACGTCACATAACGAGACACAACAACGTAAATAAAAATAACCAATGGCATATGATGCAAATACAAGTAAAAACATAGAGTTACTCAGAAATCATTAAACCGGTTTTCTTCAAAATGATTTTGTTTAATTCGACTCGAATTTGCATTCTACAAATCTTTTTCGTTTAAACGAAATGTGAATGAATTTTTCTTTTAATCCTCTTTCCCCACTGACATTCCCTCGTAATTATTTTCCGATCAAGCGGACCCCAAATAAAAATATTGATTTTTCACTTCTTGGAGATGCTTAATTTTATACTTTTCCCCATCAAGCTAAACCTCATTATCATCATATATATTATCAGCATCAAGTATCATATAAAATAATCGATTTGATCAGTTCCGACCATTAAAATGAACCCACGGTAAACTAAAAATTTCAAAATTAAAATGGTTCATTTTTATTTTATTTTGTAGGAGCAGTTGGATGGACCGATTCCTTTTCAATACCTGGCTATGATAAATACCTGCAAATTAAATCAAGGAAAACAGACCACTACTGACAATGACCTAAAAGAATTATAACAATGACAAAAAAAACAAATTCATATCAAATTGGGTAATTATTTAGGAGTCTTCGAATAAGGCTACGTGGTGCTTCAGATAATGCCAGCATTACACATTCACATGAGATTCATAGTTACGGATTTCACATGAATGTTAGGTGTTAAAATGTCCCAAAGTATCACGTGGAGTGATGAATAATTAGACCACACCTCAAATATAATGGAAAGATCACAGAAGACCCCAACTCATCACTAAGGTGTTATCAAACCATTCGAAGTAGTTTAGGCCTTCGCTTGTCGCTAGCGTCTTTTCCCATGTAACGGTGATAGCACAGGTGGATTGATAAAATTTCTATCTATTGGCAAAACTAAAAAAAAGCAGTTTATTAAGCAGGATTAACATTGCGATTTTAATCTAAATTCCAACCTTTTTTGGTATTTGAATGATAATAAAAAAATTACTGTAACAAGCTCGTTCAACTGCCTTCTCAATGTCAACGATTCATATATCTATCTTAAATTTATATACACACAGAAAGGTATACTTGGCCCTGAATTCAGATTCGGACCTAGGGTTTCGGTTGCGGATTACCAAAAAACCGGTCCATTCCCACCTCCACCCGTTCGGTTTGACTCTGCAATAATTCACCGGGATCTTACGCCTCCACCGCAGCCGCAGAAGATGGCCAGAAGTTCCACCTTCTAAACCAATCGCCACCGCAACCTACGCGGACAATCAAATGAAAATTTTCCAGGTTGGGCAGAGGGCAGGGGCCGGCAGCCGGACCAAGTCAAGCATTCTGCAGGTGGGCCAAGTCTAGTTGACCAATTAGCACTCCCATCGTGATAAGGATTAAGGAAATAAAGTTCTGCATCATTTAACATCACCTGCAAATTTTTACGTGAAATGGTAAGCCTTGATCTTAATAATGAAACAATAATGAAATGAATATTGAAAAATGCAGATTTTTTCATTAAGATGGTAAACATTTGATTCTAACAAATATATTCAAAAACAGAGCGCATATAATTACCCAAAATCTATTGGCTCATGATCGATCACACGTCGATCGAATTGGACACAATCCGCGTCGGCTGGAAAACATTTGATTGTAACAAATATATTGAAAAACTGAGCGCGTATAATTACCGTCCATTGGCTCATGATCGATCGATCACACGTCGATCGAATTGGAGACAATCGAAAGCCGGCTCGGCTGTGGCTGGAAGCACGCTCGGCGTCGTTGCTGGTGAGAGGAAGGCCGAATGAGAGCCGCCAAAGCCCTCCTAACCAGATCCCCTTCAACCGTTCCAATCCGAACGAGCGAGTTCGTCATCGCCGATCTCCTCGCGTTGAGCCGGTTAGACGGAAACGACAATTTCTGATCGTTCAAGTTCTTGTGAAAGCTGCAACGGAAGGATCCAGGGTGCGTCGTAGGGGAGCACATACAGGTCCGCTTCTGATTGGCCAAAGGCTTCTTCACGGCCACCTGATTATTATTATTATTACGGGACGTAAACGAGAGAGATCGGATCGGTGAGATCGGACGGTCGAGGGGGAAGCGTAGGGAAGGGGTCGACGGCGGAGGAGAGGCGGTTCTGCGGTGGAGGATAGGGGTGGATCGAGAGGAGGAGAAGGTGGAGGAGATCGACGAAGCGAAAGTCGAGGAAGAGGAGGGAGGAGTAGGTAAAGGAGAGTTGAATTTTGCGGAGGGAGAGAGAGAGCGGAGGACAGGTCCGCTTGATCTTTTAGAGGAAGCTGACATTTTTTTGGGGGTGTTATAGAGGAGAGAGGGGGGAGGAATTGTGGTGCCAAATTAAGGCGGGTTTGGGTATCAAATTTGGCAAACCTTTTGTCCTCTCAAGCTCTGTATTTATAGGATCGATCGAGAAGATTATTTACCTTGCCTCCTTTTGTACTAGTATTATTTGTGTAACAAGGAATTCAATTTTTTTCCCCCCCAAAACACGTGTAATTAATGAATGGCTATATTGAAAGCTCGATCAAATTACTAATATTACTTTGGATCCAGATCCTTTTCGGTTCATTTTTTTGATAGAATATGAATTGTCTATCGCTATATTTAATAGTTTAGATTTGCTTATAAACTCTTTTGAGGGAAGAGTTAACTCTTTGCTATAAAAGTTTAAATGAATGGTCAAAATCAGAGATGGAGCTTAAGAGGGGTGGGGGTGGGCACGTGCAACCTCGGGTAAAAAAAAAAAAAACTATTTTTGTATTACAAGAGCAGTGTTATTCGATGAAAGTGTGTATTTTTTTGGGTAGTAAGCATATTTGTAAGTGATTAATCGAAGAAAACGTGTATTTTTTGGGTATTAAGTATGCTGATGGATGATTAATATATGAAAATGTGTATCCTTTCAGGTTTAAGAAATAACTAATCTTAAAACACTTGTACCTTTTTTATACTAATTACTTCATCTGCCCGTAAAGATAATTTCACTAGCAAAAAAACCCTTCAATTTTTGGATAAAAAAATATAGCACTTCCGTGCATGATTTCTTACATTTATTGACACAAGATTAATAGACTATCTTTGTGGAACGGAGGGAGGAAGATTTATATTGATTTTGGGAGTCATCTCCGAGTCAAAATCCTGACTGTGTCCCTGATCCAAATCATGCCTATCTCCTCCAGTCCAAAACATAGACCGGAGATAATCATTTTCCTATTACTTCTTTTGCCTTAATTTGTTTGTCCATTATTAATTCTACTTAACCGGATAAAAAGTTGGGAGAGAAAGGGTACTTTTTTATTTTCCATATAGATTATATATATATACAAGCCATGTTTCGGATAAGGTTTCAAAAATTGGTTTTCACTTTTTCTAGTGGGGGTCCCACATGGCAACATTTCTTTTTCTCCCTCATCTCAATTTGGAGAAACACTACGCTATTGCTTACCTTGTGCGAGATGGGTCCGTGGGGTCCACTTCAAAAACCCACACAAATAATCCACGCCGTTCATTAATTTTTTAAATAATTTTTTGAGTCACTCCTAAAAAATCAGCTCATTCGAAAAATTATAAATGGTTGATCCGTCTTCTAATTATTCATTTACAATTTAGGATCCTGAATTTTGACAAAAGTTTGAAAGAAAGTTAGACAACTGGATCAAGTACTTAAAGTTATACGATTGACCTAATTTTTTTAGGGATGACTCAAAGAATAGTTTTAGAATTAATGGACGGCCTGGATCATTTGTTTGGGTTTTTGAAGTGGACCCCACGGACCCATCTCGCACAAAATATGCATTAGAGTAATTTTTCTACAAATTGAGATAAGAGAGAAAAAGAAATGATGCCATATGGGGCCCCACCCAAAAAAGTGGAAACCGGTTTTTGAAACCTTGTCCGAACAAAGTGAAGAAGCTTCTAATAAGGGTCCCTTATTGAACTTACCATAAGGACCTCCCATTTCTGGATCAAATTTTGACGATCCAAACCGCTCAATATTTTTGAAACGTGTTTTTAAGGGCCTCCGCGAGAAATCATAAAAAAAAACCCGGAAGGGCTTGATCCAATCAGTTTTCGATAAAAACTTTATACAAAAAACACGTTTTAAAAACATTGAGCGGTTTGGATCGTCAAAATTAGATCCGAAAATACGAAAATTGGCTTGGTCCTTTTGGTAAAGTTCAATAAGGGTTGCACACTTTTTCTTGAATTTTTAAAAAGGATAAATATTTTACGACATTTAGAAATTAAATACTGAAAACATAATATAAGATGGAGGATCGAAGTATTGTTTTCGTTTTCTTTTTTCTGTCTTTGAAGCTTTCATTTAAATGTTAGATCAGGGTTACGATGTGATCTGATCGAGTTGGTGTAATTAGGTAAGATGCATATTGGTTATTTTTTGGTACACACATATTGGTTATTACGTATATGCTAATTTTTAACGTTTCACATTTTAAAAAATTTATCTAAAGAAAACAAAATACCCAATGTACTTTTCTCTGGTGAACAACCATTCTATATATATCTATTTCGCGTGGAGGTCCAAAAGTTCCTAAAAATGTTGACATGCTAATACTTTACCCCACACCATTTGTCCCACTATGCTGGAAAATTGAACAATGTCATTTAGGATTTTCCAACAACCTTAATTTCCTCCGCACAATCCTTAAAAAAATGATTCATGCGAATCAAGTTACGTAGTCAGAAATTCATAGAAAATTACCGAGGTTGAGTTTTCCATATTGTCTAACCAGACTAAACGGTCTAAAGTTTAAAAAACATGGATTTTGATCATAAGCTACGGAGTATAGACGGTTTTTTTCTTTTTTTTATGGGAAACTCACCCGAGTGCAGTTTCATATTTGAAATCAAATTATTGAACCACACAAAAAAAAAGAGAATTTGAAATCAAATTACAATGAATTAGTGTTAATTATTTTTGCCAGGGGAAAAAGGTGGTTTATTTTTTTCGGTTGGGGTTTGGTGGTTATGATTGGGATTATGGTTGGGATACCGTGTGCTGGAGGCCAGTGTACCAAAACGACAGAAAAAAGAGCCGTCTAATTGTATAAACTTTGGAGCAACTGAAAAATATTCCATTTTGGTTTTGTTTAGTACAGTACTACTTTTGGAGGTGGTGGAATAATGTCCATGAGTGCCACGATCTCTTTAAATTCCACGTAGGGTTGTGTCCTGTGTGTGCATTCATTATTATTATGATTCTCTGTACATTGAATATACTACCAGTAGCAGGTATGGTTAGGGGCATGTGGAGTCATAATGTGTAATAAGTAGTTCGGGAGTACCGTCACGTGATAATAATTCAGACCACTCTAAAATCACGCACTTATGTAGAGTCTATATATTTGTTCGTAAAATCTATAATAATGTGTAATTTTGGAGTGATCCTAAGTAACACGTAAACTACTAAATAATTTCAGCATTACATTGCCCCTGCAAGAGTTGTGACAGCTCATGGAATCAACTTCCCTAATTGGGTGCTATGCATCGTGTTGTGTTGTGCACTCCTCGGCCGTCCGATCATGTTTGGGATGGCCCGGATTCATTCAACAATTTTAATTTAATTTTATCGGTAAAAAATCAAAACACATCCGGGCTGTCCAAAAAATAATCGGACGGCCGAGGGGTGCACAACATGGTTCATAGCACCCGGGTGCACAACACCCACCCGAGAAAATGGGTACGTTGTGTTATTAATAACTTGTTATGTATAGACACGAAGAGATGCATAGTCTATCAAGCAAGACAATTATAGGTCAGTTTATATATGAGAAAAACATGGGTGTCGTTTAGGTATCACGTGACGATACGCAGCATATATTTTAGCTGTTCAAAATATTTTTAGAAGGTCCATATCTTAGAGAGAGAGAAGAAGAGGGAGAGAGAAATCTGAATTATCAAAATACTTTTGAATGGTTGAGCACCACACGAGCGGTACTCTATTTTCAACCAAAATTTGCTTTTATATGAATTCTAAATGATGGGAGTAGAAGACTAGAAGCTACACATTAGGACAACACAAAGGGATGCGTGAATCGAAAGATAAGTTTTACTTCTCCCGTTTGAGAAGATTCTTGCGTTTTACAAGACTGCAGCGAGGCCTGCGACAGGACACGTAGTGCCCAAGTGGAGCCATTCGGGTTAAAGTAAACCATTCCGTGCTTTAACAATAAACAGTCCCTTGAACTTGAAGTCAAATGTGAGAATCCAATTTGTCCTCCCCTTGGTAGGAAAATTAAAAATGGTAGTTGGAATATGGAGTACAAAAGTAACAGATAAAATTGGAATGAAGGGAATATTATAGAAAACTAATTGTGAGCACCTATTATATAGTTTGAGATTAACTTTTTCAGCTACGTAGTTAGGAGTTAGTAAGTCGGCTGATCGTTATAAGTGGTATCAGAGTCTACACTAATTAGAAGTGTATGGAAAATCCTGCGAGAAGACGTGCTTGTGTGGACCTGATTATGGACGAGTTTGAGGTGCTTGTCGTAATTGGTCGGGTCTCACACAAGACAAAGCTTGAGGAGCTTGAAGTATTTAAGCAGGTACTTGTCTCACGTCGCTTGATAAGTGGAAGTTGTTGGCACATGGGGGTGCATCTAGAACTTTGCAATCTTAAGTGAGGGAGATTGTGAAAAGGAAATTGTTATTGCTACTCCACTTTTCTCTATTGACACTTTCTTTTTTTTGGTCTCTATTCATAAAGTGCAAGAGTAATTTTACCTAATACTCCCTCCGTCCCTTTTATAGTGTGTACATTTCCATTTTGGGCTGTCCCTTAATAAATGTGTGTTTTGAAAAGTTAGTGAGTACATTCCCTATTTTGCCCTTAAAAGTAGATTCCTTTTAAAAATTTAGTGGGTATTATTATATTGATAAGAGTAAGTAATAGGGGTGCACATACCTCGGACCGGGCTTATACTAGATACTAACGAGATTTGTGCATGCCCAAGCCCGGCCCATTGAGAATCGGACTTCATTTTATATTCTCAAACCCAGTCCAATTAAAATTTTATTTCGCATGCCCACCCAACAAGCCAATTTATTTTTCTAAAGCGTGATATCACAAACATAAATAAAAATTAACTACAACGATCACAAATTAGAATTCACAACTGGGAATACTTAAAATTTTATATTCTCGCAATGCTATTAAAAAAACCCATAGAACATTATTGTTTGAATAATTAAATTATCTCTCAAAAGGCAATAAAAGTGTTTAAAAAAGTAGAACTCTCAAACGTTCATAAAGCTTGACATGCAAAAAATTCATATATTTGGGTTTATATATTATATATATTCTATTAAATAATAGTATTATTATATTCGGGCCGAGCGGGGCTCGGGCTGGGCCTTGAGGATTTTTCCAAACCCATCCCATTAATTAATCGGACTTAAAATATCAACTCGGCCTAACCCTATAGGCCTAAATTTATATCCCAAACCCTAAAAAAATCGGGCAGGGTTGGACGGGCCACCGGGCCGGTGTGCACCTCTAGTAAGTAATGTAAAGTAGATGTAAAAGTTATAAAAGTTGATGTGAGAGAAAAATAGTTGAAATTCTTAGGTAACACACTTAAAAAGGGAAGGAGGGAGTAAAAACAAAAAAAGAAGTGCCAATAGAAAAAAAATAGAGTGTCAATACCAATTCCCTTGTGGAAACCCAATTTGTACCACACCAATGGGAAATTGATAAGGGAGGTATTATCCTGCTTCAATTCCAATTTGTTTGTCCGATTTCGACATGTCATTCAAAATATTGTCTATATGTCATAATTTATAACGTTTTACATAATTTTGAAACTTTGTTCAATAGAGCTAATTGAGATCTATCAAACAAGATCCATATACTGATAAAAAAAAAACAAGATCCATATTATATATAAAATATATTATAAATTGAAACCTATAGATAATTTTATAGGATGTCAGAAATAGTGAAGTAGACAAACAATATGGGACAAAGGGAGTATAGCAAATCATGAGTAGCTACTGTATAATTTGAGGTTAACTTTTTTAGTCAAATAGTTAGGCGAAGAGTTAGCAAGTCAGCTAATTCAGGTCACTCTATCGCATGCCTTTCAATAAAAAATTGAAGTCACATCCAATTAAAAAAAAAAAAACCTTGAAGTCGCATAATTATATGGGCCTACATTTTTTTTCCTTGTCTATGGTTACGGTAAAAAATATGGGCCTCCAATGGTTGACTCATCCGAAGTAGCCCATGTAATAATGGTTTACAACATAGGTCCAAGCCCGTGAAATAACTATTCTCTAATCTTGATCTTCTACCTAATTTTTTCTTCGATTCCTATTTTTTTACAACATAGCCAAACTATTTTTTCTTCCAAGTTTTTAATTTATTTTCTCGTTTCTAGACAATTCTATTATCTATTTAAGCTATTTGTTTGGTTTTCATCAAATTTTTGAATTGTTTTATGGCTTATCTACTATTTTAGTCCCTACAAAATACATCAAGTTTCAATTTCGTCATAGCAAAATATTTTGTGTCAATTTCGTCCTTATAATTTCAGACGAATTTCAATTTTGCCCTTCCGTCAAATTAATGACGGAAAATGCTTAAAATACCAGGAAATGCTTAAAATAAAGGAAAAATGCTTAAAATACCGGAAAAAAATGATTAATCTCCAAAAAAAATGACGAAAATTATAAAATTTTAAAATACCGGAAAAAATTCATTAGATAAAAATTTTATGAAATTTATCTAATGATTTTTTTGGAGATTGATCATTCGTATCGACGAGAGGAATCAGAAAAGTTCATATAAGACGGCACATCTTTTTGTTTTGAAACGGCAATAAAATTTATTGAAGAAAATTTGACAATGGGTACATCAAGTTGGAGGGAGAAAAGAGAGGACTCCAAACAAGGTTGGAGAAATTAAAACACCCATTGGGCTAAAACCGACACTTTATAATAAAAAAAATAGCTATTTGGTATATTCTTTCGTCTTTGGAAAATCTTTTTGTCGAATTCGGCCCATATTTATCGATGAGAGGAATTACTAATTTTTTTTTTGATATCAAGTGTCGTCTTATATGATTTTTTTTTTAACTTCGACCCGTTTTTTTTATTTATTTATTTATATTTTTTGATTCTTCTCGTCGATACGAATGATTAATCTCCAAAAAAAGTCATTAGAAAAATTTCATAAATTTTTTGTCTAATGACTTTTTTCCTGTATTTTTAAAAATTTTGTAATTTTTTTTATCATTTTCCGGTATTTTAAACATTTTTCTGGTATTTTAAGCATTTTTCGTTTGCCACATAAGCATTTTCCGTCATTAATTTGACGGAAGGGCAAAATTGAAATTCGTTTGAAACTATATGGACGAAATTGACACAAAATATTTTGTAAGGACGAAATTGAAACTTGGTGTATGTTGTAGGGACTAAAATGGTAGATAAGCCTTGTTTTGTTGGTGGCACATTGTTAAGTACTTTGTGGATGATGTGGACCATATTTGGGTTCAAATATTAGAAAATCCTATAATTATTTATTTATTTAATGAGTTATTTTGGTGCTCCAAATTCCAAATACTTTTTTGAATTCATGTGTGCTGATAAAGTGTTCTTTGATCGGGTAGAACTGGAACCGAACCTTAACCGGTCCGATCTTGTGGTTTGGATCTGGACAGGTTTTACATATGTATTGGTTCGGTTTTGGATATTGATTTTCTAGAACTGGTTGGAATGGTCCGGCAACTGAATTTCTAGAGAACCGATCCAATCCGGACCTTGTGCACCCCTAGTAGTAGAAAGAATGAAAATATAGTGAAAAAACAAGGTACATTCCCAGGAAAATACAGTGAAAAAACAAGGTACATTCAGAAGAACAACAAACACGCGCGTGCAGTCAAATTCTTATCCTCCTGAATGCTTCGAGATTGCCCAAAAAATCTTCAACCGAGTAATCAAGAGAGCCACCCCGATTTTGGCTAAAGCAGCATGTATCCCAGCACTTTTTCTCTAGATTGTTGAAGTTAGGGAAGAGAAAGAATTATGTCCCTCATGCTCCTGTTCATTCTGAGGCAGCCTGCTCTTTAAGAAAGAGATCTTATCGATCTCACTGACGTCCCCACCAATGCACCAAGGAATATGAGATCGATGTCGTTTTTATTTGACTCAATTCCTCCCAAAGTGTTCTGCGCGCGACTAGATGCATCATTTAATCCATGTGTTGGAACTTGTGGCTTATATGGATAGGTACCGGAAAGTTCTAACGAATGTCAGATGGGAAGCGGAGTGAGGGAAGCGAAGCGACCGAACGGAGCAGAGCGAAGCATTTGGCCCATCGTGGATTCAATTGTTGGACCGGGCCGTAGGCCCAAAGTTTCTTTTCCGGGGGTTCGCCCCCCGCGGTGTGGTACGGTGTAATTAGGGTTGGAATAGAAGTAGACGTTATAAATACTACCTATTGTAAAAACCCTATCAGACATTCGATCAAATAACAAAGTCACTCTCGTTCCCGTGGATGTACTCGGATTTTGGGGAACCACATAAAATCTTGCTGTCGTTCTTTCCTTACTGTTGTTATTCCTTTATTGTGCGCGTATTTTCCTCAACTTGTTCTAGTTCAGTTTCTTGGACAAAGATTTTGATCTGGTTTCCTTTGCTTTATAAGTTTGGAGAGAAATCGATGATCACTTTTTAATTCTCCTGCCAAGCCCTCTAATATTCCAAGAAATTAATGATCTTCATCAGGATCAATTTATGGATTATTAGATGTCACCTAAACACCTCTGCAAGTGCTTATCAACAAATTAAGCTTTCTCCATCTTTCAGTCATTTGATTGTAAGTGTTAAATTCAGCCTCAATTACTTGCTTTAAAATTGTCTCATGTAATTTTAAAAAGGTAAAGAGAATGAATGCATGAGAAGGAATACACATAATAATAAATAATGCATAAAATATTCAATATTGTTAGCGTGTAGGGCTGCAAATGAGCCGAGCTGCTCACGAGCTAGCATCTTGCGGCTCGGCTCGTTAAGGCTCGACTCGGCTCGCAAAAGCTCGGCTCGGCTCGTTCACTACCGAGCCGAGCTCAAACTCGAGTTTTGGGCTCGTTAAGCAAACGAGCCAAGCATGAAAACCATAAAATTCGGCTCAGCTAGGCTCGTTTGCAACCCTTAAACGTGTTAAAGAGATATCAATAAATAAAATAAAAAATATACACTGTTGATTAGTATTTTTTCCTGAAAGTTTACATATTGACTAGTTGGAGTAAAACGTTTTGTACGACTAGTGTAATATTCATATGATTGACGCGTGGGTACACATATGAGATGCGAGACATGAGAAGCATGCATGTGCCATTTGGGATAACGTCACCTTTATTACATCACCATTACCTGAAGATGCAACTTTTGAGGGGAAACTTTATACACCTCCGTCCCAAAATGAATGTACAAAATCACTATTCATACCTCTCAAAGAAATTATCTATTTTTCTTAAGTTGTGATGAATTATATACTCCCTCTGTCCCTTTTAAGTGATCCATATGAGAATACGTGTAATTTCAAACCCCTAAAAAATATATTTCTCTATATAATTTTTTAACTTTTTTTATACCAAATTAAAGTGGTCATTGAGTACTTTAATTTGGTACAAAAAGAAATTAAAAACGTTCTACGGAGGTGTCTTTTTTAATGTCCATAAAAATACACGTTTCCCAAATGGATCATTTAAGAAGGGACGGAGGGAGTATGTAGTATGAATATTGTTTGATATATTTTGCTTAGTTTCATTAAACAAAGTTTTTAGAATCATAAAAAGTATTATAAAATACGAATTATAGATTATTTTTTGGGAGACGTGAATAATACTTTTGGACATTCATTTTGGGGAGTGTAGTTTTCAGCATTGCTAATCCTCCATCACATCCGCATGGGATGAGTCGTTAGGTGAGCCTTTTATCATTGGTTGGCCTTGCCAAGGTGTCTTCTGAGTCATCATCCCTAGCTTTTGAGCAAAATTTTGTGAGAGGCTCAATGGGTTATTCAACGCACTTGTGTAACTTTTCTTGAAAATTCTTTTAGATTATAGCGTTTTGAATTCTGAATGAAAATATAACAAATTAGATCAATTACGTAAACATATTAGATGGACCTGATTTTCTCTAAGGTCACTTGAATAATAATTTTAAAATCATTTAACAGTTTGGATCATTTGTGTGGAACCCGAAGTAAGTCCCGCAAAACCACATTTGGAAGCCCTTGACTTGTCCCCAAAACCGCGCACGAGCGCTGCAGTGTTCGTACGTTGGGAGGGGAGGAGAGGGTGAGTTGGCAAGCTCTCACTGGGTGGCTGCAAAAAACACATTCATGGATCAGCCGTGAATACAGAAAGTCTAGGTACCTAGAACGGGTACCCAGAATTTACCCATAATGTGTAAATTAATGGCCCAAATTTACTCCAAGTGAATCTGGGGCATTGATTTTCAAATTCTGGGTAAATTCTAGATATATTTTCTGTGTATGTAGCAGTGCTGCCGTGAATAAGTTTTCCTCAGTTTAAAAACCCCGATGGTTAGTACTTCTGGAGCATGGGTATAGAACTCATCAGGTCACAATACGTTGGTATTTTCTAGCATTAATACTAGTACTTTTTGTTTCTAACCAAAAATTGACCTTAATATTTTCTCTGTCATTTTCTATTTCGATTATTCTCACCTCGCTTTTCAAATTTACTCACGTTTGTTGAAGTCTCCTTTTAAGTTGAATTGATTTTCTATTTATCTTAATCGTTGAATGGATTTTGTCTACTTTTCTAATTTGAAAATCACTCCCCAAAGAAAATATCCCAATTAATCTAATACGGTACATATCCCATCTTTTATGGGTATTTTTCGGAGATTATTCTGAGGTTTAGAGTAATTAAGGCCACAAAAAAGAAAATAAAATTGGATGATATTTTGTGTGTTTGTAAGTTTTTATTATTATTTATTTGCTAAGCATTGTATGTTTCGCACGTGTAACATCCATTTCATGGGTCCTCTCGGTTGCCGAGAGACCCTCTGAATGCCCCGTTTCATTCGTACTTAAATTTCCGAGAAATTTCCAATAGTTGACCTAAGTTTTTCAACACTATAAGTTTGGAGTGATGTTTTAACTTTGTTATTTCAATAGTTAATCGTTGAATTGATTTTCTGAGTGCCATATTCTTTGTGTACTTTTCTGCGTGCTATGCATTTTTTCATCGGATGCGTGCTATGCATTTTTTGTTTGTCAATAACGTTGGAGTACTGACAATGTTGCTAGAAAGGAAAATTTGCAATTGTTATATGCCACGTACTACTTATAAAGGATGTTCTGGGCCAGGCTAAGAAAAATCTTGATTTCTCCTTACAAATTTAGCTATAGGTATTTTGTAAACATAAATAATTTTGCTTCTATAAATATACAAAGGAGTCATTCTTGTAAATTGGTGAACTTTTTAGTTTTTTCATGTTAATTTTAGCTTTATTGAAGTTTAATTTCAGTTTTTGGACTCTCATTTATTTTCTCGTTAGGATTTTTTTAGTTCTTTATTCTTCTAGTTAAGATGGAGGAAAACCTAAAAAATTTGACGTAAAACTAACAAAAAATCATAGCAAAAATACCGAAGAATTAACATTTCTTTTTTTCCTTTTTCATCCATGCACCACTGCACCAGGTTGGGCATGCATGCAGGCAGACATGCATGGGGAATAAATCAAGTCCTCGAATCCTTTAGGCGGCCTTTGTTCTCTGGTAACTATGCTTATCATCCCGCTAACTATTGGATACCGTATAGCCATACCTTGGCTAATTAATACTCTCATCATCCAGATAAATGCTAATTGTATGATACTCTTATCAGGTTTTGAACAATGAACATGTATACAATTCGATAAGTTATGCTAAGTTTCAACTATTAACTAATTGGAGTAAACGGTATTTTGCACTTGCTTGAAGATAAGTTATTTCTTTTAACTAAATGGTATTTTTGTTTGTCCATTCTAAATTTTTATTAGATTCACGATATATTTTTAGACTAATCATTTATCTCGACAAAGGGAATTTAAAAGTAAAAATTATGATTAAAACCAAAAATAAAAAGTTCACTAAAGAAGAAAAAAATACGTACCAAACAGCTGGTTTTATTGGTACTTTTGTCGTCTTATATGAAATTTTTTCAACTTTGGTCCACATTGTTATACTTTTCTTTTCTGATTCCTTTGCTCAAGATGAAAAACTAAACAAAAAAATTACGAAAAGTAAAAAATACCAAACAACTAATTTAGGGAGGAACGGATGGTATTTTTAGTGGAAAACAGACTAAACAGTACTACCTTATCATCAGCCTTATGATCGTCGTAGTACGTGGGAGCCTTATCGGCTTGCTCTTGCTCGGTTTAGATGCCTGGTTAATTTATTGGGTTCTCTTAATATTTGTAATTAATTTTCCAAAGATTAATTACCTCATCATTTTTTGCTCTAAAAAAAATCAGCATTAAGACAAAAAAATATAGCATGAATTCGCCCTTAGTTAATTCCGCTATAGTGAGGATAAACTGCACCATATCAACACAAATATTTTTTTGATAACAGAAAGTCTATATTAGCTTGCACACATATCAATTACTTGCGGAGTGCTTAACTTAATGACCAGTAAACCCTTTAGTAATCCGAAGGATCCACACAAATACTACATAATGTTCGGTAAGATTGAGTGTGGGATAAAGTTCTAATAGTACTGTACGTATTATGTGCTTTGTTTATAGGCAGGGAGGGAAATATAATTAATTTGAAAAGGTGTCCCGAAAATTTATTACCCCAAAAGTGAAATCAACGGTTCAATTAATTATCTAAGTGAATCTGAATCACTGGTTTTACTTTCACTTTTGGGGTAATTTTTTTGATACATTAGGGGTACGTAGCATTGCTTAATTAACTATTGAGCAACAAAGTCAAGTAAATCGAGTTAGTGAGAAAGGATAAAAAGCTTCATTACTAGATCGCAAATCATTCAATCCTTTAAACCATAATGCAACCTCGATTTTGACCAATTCTGAAATTTCCTCCAATGGTGAAACTTTGTTATTGAAGATTAAATCATATCTGGCCTTCCAGATTGACCAAATGATTGCAAAGAAACAGGAATCCCAGCATTTCAAGAGCTTTTCATCTTGAAATACTGATTGAGTAACATTGTTCACATACATAAATGTTGATAAAAAAAAAAGACATACATAAATTAAGCTTAGATCTTACAACATTCGATTGGCACAACACGAAAATTATCCATCAAACTTGATTGATGTCACGTAAAACGTTGGTACAAACATAAACGGAGCAAAATGACTGCACCCCCGTCATCAACAGGAGCAAGACAACAGCTAGAAGCGTGAGTATTTTCCATGAAAGATACACGAAATTCTTTGCGTGCTTGTACATCCGAACCCCCTTTGTACTGTTGTAGTAGTCGTTGACGTCTTTAATAGTTTTATCGATATGAGGCACTTTCGTCAGCCGAACGGATTTACTCATACCATTAAAGAGCTCGATATCAGCATCACTTTTAAGCTTACTATAGATGATGTTCCTCTTTTTCAGATGCCACGCATCCTCAACAGTGTCGACGATTCCAGTCATTAGCTCGGCGAACCGCGTGAGAACAAGTGATTCGGGGTTGATTGCGGCTTCGTATGCCACTAAATTCCTCATCACTACTTCGGAATCGACATCCAAATGAATGACGGGAAGGGTGAATATCTTTGTTTGTGGGTTAAAGCCAACGGTTTCGATTCCCCCAGTGGCTGCACGGAACTCCACGCCAACGTTGTAAAGTTGGGTCACCGACGGAATATCGATTTCCTCAATCGCATTTTCGGGTTTGCCAGTACTTGTTGCTGTGTCTTTTGGTGCTAGGGACATTAATCCTGGAGTACCAGAATTAATAACACTGCTACACACAGAGACCAGGTACTTAAGAGGTTTAGTATACCTACGTATTAGGCCCACGTTGTTTAAGCTGGATATAATCTGCCAAAGCTTAGAAATTACCTCAAAAAACATACTCGCATCGATTGTGTGATCGATGTTTGTAGCTGCATTTTTGTGATCTTCTGAACTATTGACCGGATCACCAGTCTCCAACTTGGGCACAATTAACTTGTACAAGAATTCCAACAAATGGGCTGGTGGTGACACTTCGAAGTCGAACAAAGTGGGATGATCATCTTCGAATTTGAGCGGAGAAAGAGAATTACAAAACTCCGTCAATGTTCGACGTAAATCAGGTAAGCCATTAATGTTAGCTGCTAGGTCCGGAAGCGATTCGCGTTGGATGTCAGACAAGATCTTACGTAGAACGAAGATCGGGATCTGATTCTCTAGCATCAATATGTCACGGAGGACGGATCCATTGGCCAGTCTCCCGCCTCTGGAGTCAACTAAATGGGCTGTGTAGGTTGAAGGACACAGATTGTACAAATGAAGAAAATCTAGCAAGAAAAGCCCATCAATGGCCATAATCCAAGCTAGGGTTTTCTCCTCGAAGTCGAGGTACTTGTGGTAACAACCTCGAACTTTTTGTTCAAGTAGTATAAGCTCCCCAACGAGCTTCTCGACATCAAAGGTTTTGAACTTCTGAAACCTGATTACAGCGGCAAGCTTGTACCTCTCCATCTGATAGAGCTCGGGCCGAAAATGGTGGTAAGGGCCTAGGGCCACAACTTGAGGCACGTAAGCCTCGCGCTTGGAAATGCTTAGGGTTGCTGGTACACTAAAGATGGAAACGGGATCGATCTCAACCTTTACTTCTTTATCAAGAATTTTGTGGATTTGCTCAATCCATCGTTTCTCACCTTTGCTTGATCCAAAAATACAAGATAGTTTCGAATTTGGTTGAAAAATGGAAGAGGAGTCCATGGATTTTTCTGCTAGTTAGGCTGCTCTTCGAGATGAGAATAACCTAACGTGAAGCCTAGTTTGTTTATATAGAGAGTAAAATAGAGCTACACAGATTTCATGCACACAAATTCTAGACGCATGTTAACACGGGACTAGAAAGATTACAAGATAGAGCTCATTGACAAGTCATGTATTCGTTTGGCCGAGGGCTTCAAACACATCATAAACTAAGCATAGTAAGCTAAGCCTGTGCTGACACGTGAGCTCATTGCCTAGAGTAAAAATCCAAGATTTTGGGCAGATTTTCGCCTTGTAATAAAGCACATGTCAAAATTTGCAAAACCTGGGACTATTCTAGACCAGAGATAGAGCCAAGTTGTACTCCATCTAACAATTTGAAAAGTATTTCAAAAACATCACTTTCATTCTCCTTTTATTTTTGAACACCCATTCTCCTTTTATTAGATCTCTCGCCCTTGTCTCTTAAAACCTCCGCTTCACTTACCCAATTTTTTCCCAAATTTATTCTAGCACCCAACAACGCAACCCTCTGACAAATTGTGAAAATTTTCAATTGAACCACACATTATGCAACTAAGTACCCTGAATAAAGGAGATTACATGAGAAAATCTATTCACGTAGCACAACTCATGAAATCAACATAACATCAAATTAACAGCACAAGTTGTTGGAAAGTAAACTTAATTTAAGTTGAGTTGAGTTGTTTAACTTGGTGAGAATTTTTCATATTTCTTAGTGTCAGTAATTTAATGGAATAAACGGGTATTCGTAATCTTATTGTGTGGTGATTAATAAGTATTTAACAGCATGGAGCTTGAAATGTAATTGAGATAAAAATGGCAGTGTAATTATAATTCTTTAGTGATGTGAATTATAATTTGTTAAATAAGAAATATAATCTTGGTAGATTAAAGTTTCTCGGATTTTTGGAGGAATTTTTTTTTCTTTTTATTTAATTCAATTGTTTTCTTTTAATATTTTGAAAACCTATTTAAATACTATTTGGACCCTAGTGTTGTGTACTTGTATCTATATATACATTACTATTTTTATCTTACTACATAATCTCCCACACTCACATGCTATCTAGTCAAAATTAGAGACCATCAATTATTGTGAAAGATTGAGAGAAAGATTTGGAGGAAGGTTATGAGAAATTTCTCAATTGCCACATGTATAAGAATCCCATGGGATTCTCTCCATTAATGGAAAGATTGAGAGGAAAGGGGGAGGAAGCTTCCTTATTACTCATGTCACCATGCTTACCTCATGCCTAAAATCTAGCCGTATGTCACCTTGCTTACATCATGCCTAGCCTAATTAGACATGTGCCTCCTAACAAGCTTATATGTGTATAACTAGTACCAAAAACTTCCCCAAGCATAGTTAGTCGCGCATTTCCTACACTGTAAATTGTGACTAGGTGAATTTCCCATGCATTATTGAGGGAATCCCATCATCACACCTCTAGATTTCATGACGCACCTAGGATCTCATAGCCTTTAGTGCTTTGCAGTGTAAGTTAGTACTGGAAGTGTAGTTATTCGCGTAGAGATTACACTGCGGGAGTTCGTAGTCATTATTTTCCCATGTATTATAGGTTCTAGCTACTAACCTAGCTATCATCATCATGCCTAAAAAGGAATATATTCCTTCATTAAATTTTCGCATCATAAGATAAGGTGTAGCTATATAGCCTTGTGATAAATGCAGTGCAAATTTGTTCCGAAAACCTATGTAGTCGCGTATAACCGGCATTTTGCATTATTGATGACGCACCTATTAATAGCATGACGCGCCTAATAAATAGCATGACGCTTCTATAGATTTGATGACACACCTATAGATATGGTAGCCTCATAGCCTTTATCGCCCCGCAGTACAATTTACTCCGGTAATGTAGCTAGTCGCGTAAAAACTGCACAGAGCAGTTACGTAGTCACAGTATTTCCCCTTGCATTATTGGCATAGCATGACGCGCCTATAGATATGATAGTCCCGTAGCCTTTATAGCCCCGCAATATAAATTAGTCCGGAAACTACCCAATCGCGTAGAGATTACACCGGAAAGACTCGTAGTCACTCTTGCATTATTTGACTAGCCATTATTGACCTAAGGAGAATATATTCTCTCATTTATTACGCGTCATAAGATAAGATCTTAGCCCTATTAGCCTCATGTTCCTTTGCAGTGTAAACTAGTACCGGAAATGTAGTTAGTTGCGTATTTCTACAATGTGAAAAGTGACTAGATGAATTTCCATTTGAATTATTGTACTTAAAGCTATAGAACAATAGCCTTGTGCCTATTTTTACCTAAGGATATTGTTCCCCAAAATCCCACAAAAATCCTAGACTTTATTTCCTCCATTAAATGGAGGAATTGCTTGGCAATTTCCCATGGGGAGGGCCGGCCAACATGGGGGAGGAGGGAGCTCAACATTTTCCTATAAATAGGACCTCAATCCTTCATAGTTTCTCACACCTTCACTCTTTCTCACTCTCATATTTCTTGTAGTAGTTTTCCAAGTAGTGTTAGTAGTAAAAGCTCTCTAGTTCTTCAAGTTCTTGAGTGTTCTTCAAGAAACTCAATGAAACTCAACCTCCACCACCACTAGCCGCCACTCTCCACCTTCCAAACCCGCCCTTAGATCTTAGTTTAGTAGTTCCGGCATACCCTCCGGCATTTCTAAGAAAGTTTACTTTCTTTTCGACGCCGTTACTCCGTCCGTCTACCACTAGCTTTGTCTACTTTCGATTAACCTCGGAATTAAGGTAATAATCTTTATCTAAGTTTCTACTAGTTATTTTAGCGCAACTTTAATTTTTAGTAATGTTATAATGACCGGTTTAAAAATAAAAGTTAGTAGTTTTACAGTTTCGAAAAAGAAAAAGTGTTATGATTTTAAAAATACTTTTGCAAACTTACACAGTCGTTATAATGCCCGAATGGAAAATGATATTTCAAATTTACGCAGTTATAATGTCCGATTGATTTTTGGAAAAATACGCGAACGGTCGCATTTTTGAAAAGGCGAAATTATAGACAAATGAGAATTTTCTGAAAAAGACTTCGAGGAATATTTTTGGGAAATAAGAAAAATATTTTATGACTAACTTGAGACTGTGGAATGACCCAAGGCGAAAACCCTTGAAAGTCTGTCTAGAATGAGGATGGGTGATATTAACTGGATACTCCGACCCCCTCTGCCTGGGACTTTCCTGGTTATTCTATTGTCGAGAGAAGGTCGCTAAAAGAGAAGTGATATTTTGATGAGGTTGTAAATTGGTCTACGTGTACTAGTATTGAACCGGTCTGCGTGTACCGTTGGTGTGAGTTTTGTGAACTGGTCTGCATGTACCAGTGTGAGAAGTTTGTTGTCTGGTCTGCGTGTACCAGAGGATTCGTTGTAAAGGGGTGTTGGCCCCTGTGAAATCCAACCCAGGTGTAAGTACTGAGAACATAGTGGATACCGGTGAGTGTTCACGAAGAACATCACTGAAGAGTGGACTAAGCAATTAGCCGAACCACTATAAAAATCCTCTATCTCATCTCTTATTGGTTTTCAGTACTTTGTTATTTTGATTATCCGTTTGATTTACTAATCCATCTACTTGCAAAAGAAAAATTGTGTACTACAGGATTCAAACATATTCACCCCTCTCTAGGTTGGAACATCATTTGTTTCTTCAGTTGTATCGTTTTAGATATATAGAACTGTTGTAAGATTACAGATTTTGTCATAGGGGCAGAAGATACGGAGGAAACAAACTTTTTTGACAAAAAGATAAGTTTTGTTAAGAAAAAAAGATGTTTGGCTGGCAAAAGAATTTTTCCAAATTTTTAGGGTCAGATTGCAGGGCTATTTCAGAATTAGAAAATATGTTCTTTACGGAAGCTGTAGATAATTGAATTTCGAATCCAACTAAATTGGAATCAGTTCAATCGGAGGTCGGATGAGGGAGAAAAGTTCAAAATACTGAAGTCTGTGCAGTTTACTCGGAAAAAATTCAGATTTGATTTTTCCTGCCTAAGTATGGTTGGATTTTGGTTTCCTTGATTGATTCAAAGTATCTAAGTCTTCTACACAAGTATTGTTCAAGGATTTCAAGTTTGGAAGGATTCCTTATTGCTTAAGGATTTCACGACTGGAAGAATTCCTTATTGTTCAAGGGTTTCAAAATTGGAAGGATTCCTTATTAATTAAGGATTTCAATACCTTTAAACGGTTTAAATTTTAGAGAGAAGGAGAGAGAAATTTAAATCATCCAAAATTTAAACGGTTTAAATTTTCCTTGGTTGACTTGACTTAGCCGAAGTAGCCCATATAACATCACGGGTCTAAATCCAAATACTCTTTAGGTCCAAGTCCGTGAAATAACTATTTACATCACACCGCTCTGAGTTCGTGTCCAATGCATAATGGACTTTGCTGCTCTTCAGCCCAACCAATGTACAACTTACTGCTCTAGATTCGTACTAGCTAGAGACCTCTTGAATAGATGTCCCAAGATTTGGTTCAGGAAATGCCTTACGGAATTGAAAAACTATTGCATAGTTGTTAAAAATCTACAAGAGATGAGTATGCTGCGATTTGTATCTTTTTCTTCCAAAAATGATACTAAAGTGCCTTGAAAAGTGTTACAGGTGCATTGAAAACTGTGTTTTTTTGGGGTCATTTTCCTCCCTTATTGACAACCCGATATGTTGTTATTAGCATTCCCATATAAAAGTACTAGCATAAACCCGTGTTATGCACGGAGATATGAAATAAAATGAAGTGTTAACCCTTTTTCTTTTCTTTTTTTTAAATTGTATTTTGAATAACAAAGTGATTGGAATTTCTGGATCAATCAAATTAAGAGATTGGTCCATAATATCTATTCCAATAGTTTGGAATGGGTTGATGACCCAATTTAGTACAGATTGATCATCATTGAATGTTTGAATAGTTTGAAATGGGATCAAGTGATGTAGGTAAGAGTGTCTTTAAAGTTTAAACAGTAATTATCAGTTTGGGTCTATAGTGTTCACACAAATGCACACACGAATATTATTTTATCCGTTTGCAAATGTCGATGGTTGGAGTCTGCTTATTTATCAATTTTGAGTATGGTTTCTTCACAAACACATACGCTCACCTTTAATATCATACAAATAGCAAATGAGTTGGGTAAAAAAAGAATTGATAAGATTCATAATGTAAGCAAAAAATGAATTAAAAGTGTGACATTTTACAACCATTCCATAAATTATGGTAAATAGGTAATTCTGATTGAAAAGTAAAATGAGAGGTTGTTAGGGAGCAAATAAAATTTGAACTTGCCAATTTGGGTTGTTAAGAGAATATAATAGGTAGAATCGATCTTAATCAAATTGGAGAATGTATAATCTTTGATTAACCATTTTTATTTTACTTTCAAAATCATTTTTTGTTTTCCAAAAAGCCTTTTAGAAAGTTGACCAAAAACTGAATTATATAAGGTAAAATTATCTTGGATGGGTTGGATGTACAATATACTTGTAAAGTTATGTTTCCTAAGTTATTCATATTGTTTTTCTTCACTACTAATGATAATTGAGAGAATCTGATACACTTCATATATAATAGGTCAACTAACCAAAAACACAATAACTTAATGGGGTTGCCCTTACGATCTTTGGCCCAGAACTTGGAGATTTGCTCACACCTAAAGTCTCAGGTTTTATTCTCCAATTGCCAGCAACTCTTAGATCACACCAACCCCACGCGTAAGCATTTGAAATGGTTGTGGGAGGCGATGTGTATAGATTGTTGGGGTGCGAGGGCACCTTGCATTACCAAAACCAAAAAACAAACAAACTCTAACACGGTAAAAAAGGAGGAAGCTAGTAATGTGAAAGTATAACATGAAAAAGTCATGAAAAGAAAATCCTAATTTTCTCCAAAAACCACTTGCTTGCACAAAATTTGTAGGTACTAAAGTCTTAAAATAAAAATAAAAATAAGCGGGCATAGCCAAAAATCTTTAAAAAGGAAAAGGTTGAACCCCTTATTTGTGGACAAAAAATAAGAAGTCTGAATTATTATTCTGCTAATTTCCATAGAATCACGAAACTCAAAATTTAAGAATAATTGCTCGCACATAAAAAATAGAGTACAAACAGATCGCGTATAAAGATCATGAAGATGTCCTCGAGGCTCTATCTACGTACCTGCAAATAAAACACATAAAAAAAACCCGGCAAAAAAGCTAAAAACATGAATGAATTGCAATTGCATTCAAGTACTTTTATAGTATACAAATAGCAACGATGAGGGATTCCAAAGGAAAAAAAATCTTATCTTTCCTTGTAAAATTCTTTTGAATCCGCAAATCACGACCAATTGGTAATTAAAAAGATTTGCGTATTTGAACTTTCAATTTTCCAGTAGAAATATAATTGACCAATTTTAAGTGATCATCTCATTATAGGAAGGAAATTGAAGTGGTGAATTGGGAAAGAGAGATATTTGGATTCAAAATTTGGAAAAGCTAGAATTTTAGGATCTGTATGGTAAGCATCTCACATGTGCTTATTTAGAACTTTAACAAAAGACCACTCAATTGTAGCTACTTGTCGCTCTGACGGTCCTTCTCACATGAAAAATCATTCTACAATAATATAATAGATAACAAGACATTAATTTTAACACTATTACCTAGCGGTGTTTGATAAGCTAATTTGTTACAGAGACATACTTCTTTGCAACATCTAAAATATGAACGGTTATGATCATTGTTTTGGACTCAAGATATATGGGACAGTCCAAAACTTGAGGAATAAAACTAGACTAGAATTTGGTTCTTTATTTCTACGCTTATCTGAAAACGATTCTTGGTAATAGTAGTTGGTAGGCAGTATGAAATTATTCGAGGAGAAACAGAATGTGAATCTAGTATATTTTCATTAAATGTGCATCAAATGTAAAATCATACAAGAATGTCCAAAGTCATACCCACGCCATAAAAGCTCAAGGTATTTTGTCAATTGTTAGCATGTGACTGTCGACGTAATAGCATAAATAAATCAGATTTGGTACTAGTGTTAGCAGGGACGGAGCCAGGATTTTACCTTTGTGGTGACGAAAATATATACTTAAAAAGGTAAAAAGACAAACTGCATTATAAGGATGAAAGATTAAAAAAATCTAGTGGTGGCGAGTCTATATAATTAGGGGATAAAAATTTATTTTCTATATAATAATTGCATTTTTTGAAAATCTTGTGGTGTCGGTCACTACCACTTGTCCCCCCTTGACTCCATCCTTGAGTGTTAGAGCCTCTATCTTTTGTCTAAAGAAATAAAACAAATACAGTTGTATTGCGTTAGGCTAGAATAAATTCAATGTCCTAATGTATTTTGCTGAAAAACAATATCTCCATGATATAATAAGCATATGTTTAAAAATAAACTTATTTATTAAGTCGTCTCCCATGGACTAAAATTTTAGTTCCGCCACCAACTTTTGTGGACGGTGTACACAAACGATAATAGTATATGCTTTAGGCCAAAAACAAATTATGGTCCATCCGAATTATTGTAAGGGTCTTGATAACGTGTGTCAATTGGGCACATAATAAGTATACAAACAAACAAATAAAACACATTACACTTTTCAATACACTTTCACACATCCCTATACACTTTTCATATATTTCAATACATTTTTTTAACCTTAATGTGTGCCTATTAGACACATATTAGCATTTTCCTTATTGTAATACGGTCCATCCCATCTTTTATGGTTGTTTTTGGACCACTGGAAATGGCCGTTTGGGACAAGAGAAAGGGAAAAGAAACAAGAGAAAGAAGAATCCGTGATACAGATTTTTCTAGATTCACACCTTTTCCATCGATCGCTAGATTCAACAAGGTGATCCTACGAATAATCGCAATTACTACATGAAATGGCAACTCTAGAAGTTCGGAAGTATGTGATCATTTATAAACATCAAAAATACCTTTACAATTTGTTAAATTTCTTGGAGGGTTCCAACCTAAAATCAATTGGCTATAGGTGGAGTAGCCTCTAGAATATATTAACCAGGCTTGGGTGGCTTGGATAAGCGATGTGGGATTTAAGTATTTAACACTCCCCCTCACGTGCAGCCCGAATGCACGTGGAGGTACGAATTGAAGAGACTGAAAGATTTGACTCGGACGATCACGGGGTGCAGTCACCCAAAACCTTGCTCTGATACCATGTTAAATTTCTTGGAGGGTTCCAACCTAAAACCAATTGGTTATAGGTGGAGTAGCCTGTAGAATATATTAACCAGGCTTGGGTGGCTTGGATATGTGATGTGGGATTTAAGTATTTAACACAATTGGTAAGGCTAAAAAAAGATATTGATATTTCTGTAAATTGGATTTACGAAGCAACATATTTTAAAAGGGACAGAGGGAGTAACTGTATAAGAGCATTTCTAGTATACTACCTAAAAAATATTTGTTAAAGTGTACATCTAAGCACACGTGGGGTCCTATTTTATATGCTAAGAACTTAGCTAACTATCTAAGAAAGAATGCACTTTAATGGGCTACCTGTAGTATTAATTATCTTTTAGAGTGGGATCTATTATAATGTCCTTGGTTCCAAAAAAATTTCGTTCTTCATCCCTACTTTCTCTTTCCTTAAGTCTATCTCCAAATTTAGGTAGTGAGTTGGGGCACTTTAGGGAGTGAGGGGTGCCACCCAGGATTTTAGGGAGTTAATTTTTGTGCATTAGAGAGCATTTTTTAATTGAGTTTTTCTTAATTAGCTAGGTAGGACACTTTGGTGTACTTTTTAGGTAGTGCACTAGAGATGTCCTAAGAGAAGATATTTCTTCCTCAAACAAGATCAATGGCGACTCCACATTACCAATAGGGGGGTGAGCCAACCCCACGGAGACAAAAAAAAAATACTACTAATTATATTAATTTTTTAAAGATATTCATAGATGAACCCCCTAAATTTAGTGGTGACACCACTAGATAATTCCTAAAAATTCACAAAATTTGCTTCTTTGTGTGGTTTGTTTGAATCATTTTCACTCGTTTTGTTCTTTTGATAAAGAGAGGTTAATTTGTCTTTGCTAGGTTGAGCTTTAAATATGATTTTTGTTGGAACAAAATTTTTAGTTGTCATTACTATAATGTTTTTCTTTGATTTATGGTTGATATTTATGAATGACCCCATGCTTCCGAACTTTTGGAGTCGCCACATGAAAGTAAAACTTTTCAAAAAAAAAGTGAGGCTAATTATAGTATGCACACGAGGCTAAAATTCGGAGATTTGCACCTCCGAGCGTGATCAGATTTCTCAAATTGCCATGGGACTTCATTCATTTTCCCAGGAGCGAAAGAACTTCCACTTGCGTCTTGCTAGCTTCGAAAATAGACTACTCATGAGTCTTGTATTATAAGTTTTGTAATTTGTTCAAAAAAAAAAAAGTCTTGTAATATAATGAGGTTGAAAGTGTTATGTCTAACCAATGTGGGACAATAGTAAAAGAAGCTTAACCTCGAGAGGTTAGCAAAGTAGGCATTGAGAGAAAATAATAGTGTTTGACCATGAGGTCGTATGTTCAAATCTCATAGAAGCTAACAATTGCAAACCTTGGGGCCACTGGGGTTATGCCTGGTCGTTACATTTAGGATCTCAGAATTAGTCGAGGTACGCGAAAGTTGGCTTGAACATCCGATTATCAGAAAGAAAAAAAGTTAAGAGAAGCTTTGGAAAATATACATGTGCCCCAACAGGGGTGATAAACGTGAGTGAGTTTTTTTTTTTTGGAAAATACTATTTAGTCTGTTAGTTACAAGGTAAAATCACAATGAACAGACAAGAAACATTAACGATGTCTACATTGGGAATCTTTTCACTTACAGTTTATTACAAATGTGAAATGTGCTTCACATGTGAAACTATTGATCAAGACTCTTCTTTCGGAAAATTCAATTGCAAGTTTTCGTAAAGGTTAGTCATTGAACCACATGGTACACTGTGTTCATTGGTGCGTTCATTGGGTATGAATTTCGCCAGACTGTGAATGCCGCTGTTTTCGTCAAGTTAAAAATTTTCTTTTTCATGTTTTACATTGGTTACATGATTAAAAAAACGTGAGAAAAGACGTGCCGATAAAAAAAAAAGTGAGAAAAGACGTGAGTTGATAGGGGAAGGAAAAAATTAATTTTTTCTCTAACCCACTCCTTATATATATAGTGTCAACTACACCTGAGACCCCTCAACTTTGTTTCCCATTCAATTAAACCCGAAACTAGCATGGTTTCTCTCATCAAACCCATGTACATCAAAGTGAGAAAAGACGTGAGTTGATAGGGGAGGGAAAAAATTAGATTTTTCTCTACTACACCTCACACCCCTCAACTATGTTTCTCATTCAATTAAACCCGAAACTAATATGCTCTCTCTCATCAAACCCATGTACCTCAAAATGTTTACATTTTACCGCAAACCCCAAAATAAACTTGGAAATACTTTTAAAATTTTGGGTCTTTACAGCTTGTGTGTGAAAGAAACACTATTAAAAGACCCGAGACAAGCATACATAATGAAAGAGAGAAAATTGCTTATGTTTAAAATTCACGGTTGTAGTAAAATGGGAAGTTAAAAAGAAGGCTAGGCCTATTTCGGGCTAATAAGTCATCTGACTTATTTTTTTTTTTATTTGATTTTTTTTCGCGTTTGTTAGTTTTTCATCAACTTTTTGTGTGCTAGTGGTTTTTGTCAACGAGAGGAATAAAAGAAGTAAAAAATTATGATTAAGTTCAAACTTTTTTACATGAAGACAAAAATAAGTTACAAAGACAGAGTTTTTTACTTATTTTCAATTTTATTCAAAAAATTGAGAGTTAGAATTATGATTTTTTATTTTTTTGATCTCTCTCGTCTAGACGAACCAATAATATGTAAAAATGTGACGCCAAACTAACTTCCGTGAAAAGGATTGAGCCCTAAGCCCTGTTACTGCCATAAGCCTATTTTTTTATAGAAATATTAGTATTACTAGTTAGAGGTGTCAAATGGGTCGTGCAGTGCATCCCTTTTTTTTTTTGGGATGTTTCTTACTAGTTTTTTTTTAAGCATACAAACTTTCGTGTTATGCCCTTACCCGTGTATGAGACGTACCCTTGCTACCCGTGCCTAACTGTGCTACGCAATGGGCTCCAAAACGATGGTCCAGCCCGGCCATCTTAGTGTTTGTGCCAACGCTAAATATGTCATCCTTGTATCGTGCTCTTGCCGGCCCTAGCCATTCAACACTTCTACTACTAGCTGAAACATGAAAGACGACAGTAATCTTCCAAAAATACCAATGGATGAGTGTTTTGGCATTATGGTGAAGACAAAAAATTTAAGAAAAAGGGTGCCTAAGTAGGCATAGGTCACCAGTATTGGTTAAGTAACTAGATTGAAAGAGAATGATAATCGCAGAACCTCAGGATTGGTGACAAACTTACACCTCTCAATCTCTCACAGCTTCTCTCACACCTGCACATATCAACTTGTTGGTCCACGGCTCTCTCTCCTCTTCTTTGCTCTCTCTCTCCCTCTCTCACTCTCCTCTTTTTCCAAACATTACATACATACATACACACACACACTTCTTAATTTCTTCTACATTAATACCAACAATTACAGCCACAAAAACATGACCTCACATGCTCTCATCAAATTGTTTTGTGTCTAGTTTTGTCCCTCAGTTTAGTTGTCTCTCACTTGTTTTGGTGTCTGTATGGTGTGGGGGTTTTGAGTCAGTGGTATTATTGTTCTCGGGGTTTTGCTCAGTTGTTCTTGGGAATCGTTTGGAATTGCTGATCTGTGCTACTTACCAAACCTGATAACTTGATGCATGTTAAAGAGGTGCGGTTTTTTTTTTTTTTGGGTAAGTAAAGAGGTGCGGCTTGCTTTTATGGAAGAAGAATTTGGGTGCCGGTCCAGTATCACATGGCAGACCGGTGGTACCCAGAGCACATTCCGGCTGTCGAAAAATGTGTTGGACGATCCGAATTTTAAAGAGAGAAAGAGGAGGGAGGGGAAGGGTTTGGGAGAAATCCGGGTCGTCCATCACATTTTTGAATGGCTGAAATGTGCGCTAGCCTAAGTACTGCCATGTGGTACCCTGCCAGCATCCAAAATTTTCTACTTTTATGAACTCTCTCGAAGTGGATTTCTCAGGAATCGAATTACATTTTACATCACACTTACATCTTGAGGGAAGCACACTTGCACGTTGGTTATATCTTAATGGAATCACATCTACATCTACATTCTTGATTTACACTGATGGGAAAATAGAGAGAATAATTCGCACACAAGACACCAAATATGATTTTCTAGTAAAATCTTAATCGCCCACAACATTAAGTTTACACTTCCAAGAATTTTCATTAATGGCCCAAGTTAATAAAATCCAAAAAAACATATATGCTTACTAAAATTTTCCTCTTTTGAGCAACCTAAAAGAGAGAGGTTTCTTTTGGCAGTTAGAATTGGAAAATGCTGAAATTGGTTTAGCGGGCTGTCATTAAGATTTAAAAAGTGTATTAATGAAATATATAAAAATTATATAAAATGTGTGATTTTGTATTAAATGGTGTAAAAAGCACTCGGAGAGATTGGGTTGCGGCTAGCAGCGGCGGATGGGATCCTGGTGGTTTGAATCTTGGCCGTTTGTGGGGTCCGTTGTGGCGGATCTCCGCGGTCGCTTTTGGGGTCAAATCATGTGGGGGATTCACGGCGGTGCACGGGTGTCAACCCGTTTCGGCTTCTCTTTGCTGCTGTTCGGCTGCTCCTTTGCGGCGGCGGCCGTGGTAGTTTGGAGTCCCTAGTTCCTTTCCCCCTCCCCTTTCCCTTTCGTCGACCCGATCAGTTTCGTTGGCTTCTCTGGTGGCCGATGAATTCACCACTGGGTGTATCCAGTTTGGGCTTAACGGTGTTTGGCGGCCTTGGACGTTGACAGTAGTTGCTGGATTTCCTTCACTCTTCGTCTTGTCGTTCCGTTTCACCCACCGGTCTTCATTTTTGGGTGAGTCCGGTTTGGCCTAATGGTAATGTGTGATTGTGTCTGCGGACTGGAGGTTGCGGCTGGTGGCTGTTTGACGTTTTGGTGGGACGGAGGCAGTACGTTGATGGATTCTTGGGTTTTGACTCCTTGTGGTTCCGGCTTCAATGTTGTACTGGGAGTGTACTATTTGGGCTAGACTTTTAGAAGTTTTTGGCTTGGTCCATTGGGTGTTTTTCTTTTTTACCAAACAAGTATTTTTAATTTCTCTAACCTTGCTTGGAGTCCCCTCCTCTCTTCCCTAACTTATGTACACTTTCTCAAATTTTCCTTAACAAACTTTTTGCCTATAAAAAAAAAAAGAATGGTCTCTAATCAATAGAAGGACCCATTAGAATGTTCTACCGATCTAAATAATGAATTTTTTTCAATCAAAAATTTTGTTTAATCTCTGGAAGATATGATTGGGGTATTAATCTGGGAGGGATATAACTCATACCCTTTCATAAAAAACTTGTCAAACCAAGTATAAGATGGGGACCGGGGCAAGGGGAAGGGGGCTGAGTTATACTCTTCTCGTCCCTCAGCCCCTAGGGCAAGATGCCAGTTAACTCATTTCCCCATTCTTGTATTTTGTTCATTAAGGTCCATTGATAAGACATAAAAGTGAGAAAATGGAAGAAAGAGAAAAAAAAAGACACTTTTGTTGTCTTTTATTAGCATTATAATACTAGAAGAGAGTGCTCGAAAGTAAAATTTTTTTGTACAACTCATTTAAGCATGGCTACATATATCTCATTTTCTTTCTTAACACAAAAGGAAATTTTATTTTTATTTGTTGATATTGCCACATTTATGAAATTCCTATTATATGCCTATAAACTTGCATTTCCTATCCTGACCCATATAAATAACTTTTAAGGGTAACCTAATAACTACAAACTTTTTCTTGGAAGATTCTTATAAAACTTTTCATTTTAATCAAACGCATAGAGGAAAATAAATTATTTTCACTTTCTTTTCTTTTACTTTACATTCTCAATTTCATTTCCTAGCGTAACTTTATTTCTAATTTTTTTCCTGTTCAAAAAATTATCTCAAATCCAATTGTTAGTAAATATTGCAATCATGATAATAAATAAATCCACAATTTTGTTTTGGGCTGCAGTTGTCAGAGACCCAAAGTCAGATACAGTGGGGTGTATTATGAATGCTTTAACCAAACCAAATCGACTCTTATATCCAAATCAATTAGGGTCGATTACGTCAGTATTTTTTTTCTTTTCTACCATTAAATTCTGCCAAGGTTACTTGTCCACTTGGGCATTGGCCTACTTAATTTATCTGAAAGTAGAAACATCATAACACCCGATAAATTATTCAATGCTATTGGGTAAACTCAATCAACGAACGTGTATGTGGTTTGACTGGTCAAAATTCTAGTGTAAACACAATCACCCCTATCGCTCTAGGGTCAAACCCCACAGTGAAAGCCCCAGGTGCCCTTATTATTATTATTATTATTATCATTAATAGAATAGAAGGGTGAGCTGAATTGAACAAGTGTAATAATTCCTGATCAATTTAAGAACCCACCCGACCAAGAACGTTTGGACTTAATATTTTGACACAGACCTGAACTTGAGAAGGCGATCACAATTCAAAAAGATACTATACGTAGAACTAAATATCAACGGTTGTCACAGCTAACAGATGATGAGAGCCACTAGGCGTTAATACCATATTAATTGGAGTATTACTGTACCCAATGTGTCTTCTAAATTTTGTTTATTAGATGATGAATATTTCAACACAACAAAAAGAAGGCCCTCTAATTCATGCCTTGAACTAATACAAGACCATATATGTAAATTATTTTGGAAAGATCGATGTGCAAAGACCATATAACTTGGAATTGGGAACCATGTGATGCCATTAAGACAAAACCCCTCCGACCAAGTAATTAGTTAATTAAACCAAAGACAAAGAGCCTCGGAGAGAGAGAGAGAGAGAGAGAGAGAGAGAGAGAGAGAGAGAACGCTAATCTCGGTAAAAACAAAATTAAAAGCAAAATTTTCAATTAGTAAAAAAAAAAAAAAGGAGTCATGTTACTTGGATCGAATTTCTATCCAGACTGATGAGGTGGCTCCACTTCATTAGACAGTGGTGGGCCCCACTTTATAACATTTGAATTACTTTCTTCCTGAAACTCGACGTCGGAATTATTATTCTCTTTGATCAATGTTACATACACATATTCATTTATGTGAACAGATTCAGACACAGATGTGATCAGAACCTTTCGATGTACGGGAATTCAAGCATCGAACAAATTCAGACACATTTTATATTTGCATCTGTGCACATAAACATGTGCACGTGTACTCGGCATAAGTGGTGAGGGGGAAAAAAGAAGAAGAAGTAGGGTTTATGAGTTAATTTGGTTAACATAAAGGAGACCTATGAGGAATGCCTTTTCTTCTACTAATGCAAGTGGCCATGTCTTCTTCCTCTGAAACCTTATTAACTGATCTTCCACAGAGATACAAACCACTTCTCTTCTTTCGGACGAAGCTCGTGGTGCACCCGACGCTCATCGCCTCGGACCCCGACGAGCCAGAAGACCAGGACATAGGCTCATAGTCAGTGCAGTCAACAATTGTGGAATGAGGGGTCTCGTTGGTCATTTCATCATCTCCCATTTCTTGAGGGACAAAGAAGTCTGGGCTTAGTTGCAATGTGCTGCATTGTCTTATGTATGGAGAGAGGTCCTTGTAGTGCTTCACCACAAAGTCTACCTATTTTTTGAAAAATACACAAAATATGAATTAATATACATACCTTTTTTTATCGGTAAAGAAAAATTTAATTTAATGTTAAGCAATATTAATTTAGCATTGAGATAATTGTCGTATACATGCAGAAATTAAATAATTGAATTACGTGGTTATTACCTTGCACCCAAGAGAGCAATGAATGTAAGGTTCTTGGAGGCTTCTATCACAAGAAGTGCAATAATTTCCAGACCCTTTAAACTGCCTGTTTTGTGGTCTCTTCTTTATGAAAACCACCTTGGCACTATTAATAGTATAAGCCTAAAAAAAAAATGCAAAAACTTTATTAGGTTAATATCCATTCCAATCAGATATATATATTTAATGACAAGTGAATTTAATTAATAATCTTTGTAGCTGTACCTGCACATTAGAGCAGTCTATAATCTTCTCTAGGTCTTCCAACCGGACAACGTCGTGATATACGTAACGGCGAACTTGAACTAGCCTGTGAAATCGATGAGAGGGCACGCAGTGAGGACAAATACTTGTGCAGCAGTCCAAGCAGAATACATTCTTCTCATTTTTCTTCGAATTTTCGTGAATTTGGCACGAAATGAAGAACTTCTGCATGTAGAGGGCTTCCAACCATGCTGGCTTCTGATTTCCCTATATAATCCATCAAAACCAAAAACCCAATGAGGATGCCAATTAATTTGATCTAAATTATGGAGCAGGTGGTGATTTGATGTCAATTATAAAGCAAAACAAGCATATTGAAACTTATGAAATTGGCTGAGTAATTTTACAGACACCGAAACCGATCACAGAATAGATGACAAAAAGGGTCATTAAAAAGCCAAAAACCCATTGAGAATATGAATTTAACTTGAACAAAATTATGGAGGCAGCTAAAAAAATCATATTCATCCGGTCGGGTATTGTGTTCCTATAATTCGTGTGAAAAGTCTTTGATTATGTCACTCGAGAGCAAAATTCTCTTTCAAAAGATGGCTTATAATTGTGAAAACACTGCTATATATTACTACTACTTGATTCTACTCGAAAATTCTGTATGAAATCAAATAGATAAGAAAAATGCTGAGAATTCTATTAGAGTGGGGGAGAGACTTACCATGATCAAAATGAATGAGAGAGAGAGAGAGAGAGAGAGAGAGAGAGAGGGTGTAAGGGGAGTTTTGAAGAGTATTTATGGGGGTTCACAAGAGAGGAAAGGGTATATTAATTATTCCTTGGGCAGATACACCACATTTTGTCAAGGGGTTTGGCTTAGTACATGTACATTTATATATACTCCTAGAGACAGAGAGAGAGTTGGAAAAAAAAAGTGGGGAGTAAGATATGAGGAGAACGTGGGCGCTGTTCCCGTGTCTACAAAACTCTACGTACTCTCTCACTTTTTAATTACTAAAACACAATTTTGCTTTCTCATCTCTTATTAGGCTTAAGACCACTAACCCTAATTAATTAGACTAACTAACCAATTATCTCCCTTTTCTTGTGCTCACAACCAATTACCTATTCTTGGAACCCGTTTCCCTATAAAAACAAACCAAAAATAATAATTCAAATTCAAATGTTGTTCTATAATGTATAAGTGTGATTTTCTAGCCTGCAAAATTGATGTACAACAAGTAGCAGTTCAATTCTATGATCAGTTGGACCAGTCGAAGCCCCGGAGGCCCAACAATTTTAAATAAAAATTGTCAAATTCGGCAATTTATTTACGAGCCCGGAATTGGCCTAAACTTGATGACAAGTGAATTTAAGAACAACATTTGAATTAAATAGAAAATCTATGCAAATTGGTAAAGTAAATTGTCAAATTGTCAAATTTGGCAATTTATTTACGAGCCTGGAATCGGCCTAAACTTGATGGGTTGAAGCAAAATCACGATGCGGTTATGACTCACCACCCTAGGTTTGTGACCGATGATGGATTTCGGCCAGATTCCGTCGTTTAGGCCTTCAATTTGATGTTTTTGCTATTTAGGAACTATTTAGATTTCTTATTACTCTTTGCGTATAATTCCGTTTTCATTAATTCCAGTGGGGAAAGTCTTGTTTTTCTTTCTAGTTATCAGTTTTGAAAGTTTCCCTAATTTCTGGGATACTTTATTTTTTAGTAGTATTTGCTAGGATTTCCCTATAAAAGAGCGTGTATTCAGCATCTTTCAATCAATATAATTCTAAGTTTAATCTTTTTCTCTTGTGGATTCAAGAACCCCCGTGGATTCGAGACCTATCTCGTTTGGAATAGTACGCTAACAGTCTTAGCTACAATGGTGATGAGAATGAGGTCATAAGCAAGATAGCGGAAATGGAAGCCCTTAATAGGCCAATTGCTAATAATAACCACTTATTTTTCTCCTTGTCTGTTTCGTTGGCTTGGCGTGGTTGGTTTTAGGAGGTTGTTTTAGGTGTCTTGCAAGTTTGGAGTTTAGGTGTTGGGGTTTAGATTTTTGTTTTAATTGTTTGGTTGTCTTTTTGTAAGTCTTCCAATCTTTTGGGTCTCGAGAGCCTTTTTGGCTATCTCTTGCTATGTTTAATCTTGTATCTTCGATATTTGATTAATAAAATCTTTTTTTGCCGTCCAAAAAATAATAATTCTTTTGTGATTCCGCTGCGTCAAAAATTAATGATCAGTATATATAATTATTGAATTTGATCAAGAAATAATTAAGGACTAGTTAGTACATAGTATTGTAAATAGTTTGACTAGTGCACAAAAAGTTACAGTTGGTGACCTAATTAAATTGTGTTCCGTTTGTATCCAACTTGAACTGTAAATAGTTTTCTTTTTTGAGCAAGTTGAACTGTCAAAATGAGTTGTCTAAAAATAGTAGTAGTAAATTACTAGGAAATTAATTCAAGGTGAATCTAGGTGAGATTTGACTTCTAAAAGCATCTATAACTTGGGGGTACATGCCACTTGTATATCACACCACACCAAAACTTTTACATTGTTTACCAAATTAGTTGAAAGTTTTCAATCTTATGCTAACTAATTAGGCTTGGTAATTATGCATGCTCAGCGGTCAGGGTTTGAGACATCTCATCAAGAGGTCTTGAGTTTGAATTTGGAGGGGTCCCTTACGATTTCTAGTGTATCCAACAAATATTTTCATTCCCAACTTCGATCCCATGCTTGAAAGATCAAGAACAAAAAGGAACAAAGAATTAAGAAAATCCGTTTTTATCTAGGCAGTGTTTGGTTCACTACAATGAAAGGTGAATTGAAATGGCCGGTCATTCCCCATTTTTCAAAATTATTTCAAAAAATTACCATTTTTTTTTTTTGCTCGGCAAAAGGAAATTTATTATCAAATCTTACCAGACATAGCTCATAGTACGTAAAAATCAGTTCGACAAAACATCGGGAACCAAACAGAATAGGATCAAAAACAAAAGAATAGCGAAAAATTAAGAAGATCCGTTTATATCTAGGTTGTGTTTGGTTCACTGAAATGGTACTTGCTTCATGTGTGCCAAAGAATTAATGACCATTCTAGCAAGTCCGTATTGCATTTGGGGTACCCGTAGTGACACAAGTCACTATGTCCCCGTAGCGACCTCAATTGTGGACCCTATGAAATCTTTATTTAGAATCGGAACCGTACAATTTGTCGGGAATGTTGAGTAGATCATTCATGTAAAAAATCAAATTAATTGGATATCGGTAGCCATATGTTCGGATGCCCTTTATATGGATGACCAATATCATTTGGAGAATACACTGTAAGACAAATTTGTCTCAATTGTGTTTCTACCAATCTCCGATGATCATAATTTTTTGTACCCATAGTGTGCTCAACATTTTTGAAAAAATGAACGGTTCCGATCCCAAATAAAGATTTCATAGGGCCCACAATTGAGGTCACTACGGGGACATAGTGACTTAACTCACTACGGGAACCCCAAGTCCGTATCCTCAAATTACCATTGACACCAGTATTTTATTGAATCATCTCAGACCCTAACTGGCTTGTCTCCACAGATATATTCCAAACAATAACAGAGAAGAAAGGTGTATCCGATTCTTTTTCTCAATATCGTTTGTTCATAGAGAGAGTATCTCTTATTCAAATTTGTTCGTGATTGTCTTTTCTTCTTTCTTCTTTTTCAACACGCTTCTTCCCTGCATCGTAAATTCAAGCTAAAGGGTTCACCTATAATCTAGCTACCATTATTTCTGCATGATTTGATCCAATTTTCCTGTGCATCTTTATTTGGGGAGATCAGCTGGAAGTGATGAGGAAAAGAAGAACATATATGAGGAAGCCCCGGTTTAGGGGAATCAAAAATGGAAACATTCAACAACCACTCCACTAATGAAAAACTGTGCTTAAAAATTTAAATTGCACTTTTGTCCATACCATTTGACAGACAAACACAACTCATTAAAGCACTAGTTTCGAAAATTAATGCCCTTATTAAGTTGAGCTGTTGCTATTGCTAAGTTTGAGGAGACCTAAGCTTTACCCAAGGCCCAATCTTGAGACATTACTATCTTATATTGTACTAGTAATTAATTGTTTTCACTTGTACTGTTTTATTGGGTCAGCATCTCCGGTCTTGTCCTTCCGGCCAATCAAAAAATGCCATGTCTGGTTACAAATATAGGACGAAATTCAAAATTTAACCCCTCTAGTTTAGGACAGAAACTTTGGGTGCCAGCTGGGCATACATTTCGACTATCCAGAACACTTTTAAACGGTTCAGATTTTAAATAAACTCTCGCTGCCTTACTGGTAAAAATTGATACTCTTACCGGTAAGAGTGTATTTAAAATCAAGACCGTCTAACAGTATTTTGGACGGCAATTATGATGCATTACGGATACTACGTAAGGCGCCATGTGGTAGCCTAGGTTAGGCCTGGTGTGACATTCAATTCTAAAGTCAAGCAAGCAATCGGTATCAACTCTAAACCAAATAGATGGGTTAGACTTTATCTTTAGCTCACGTAATTAAGCCACCCAAGCTTGATTCATACTACATTCATTCCTAAATAAGTATCACATACTCTCTCTCTCTCTTACCTTTTTTCAAATAAAAAAATTAAGTGCTTCTGTGTATCATTTTTCAATTTTTTCGCACCAAATTAAAGTACACGATGAATACTTTAATTCGGTGCGGAAAAAATTGAAAAATGATACACGGAAGCACTTAATTTTTTTATTTGAAAAATGACACAATTTTTTGTAGTGGACACTTATTTAGGAACGGATGGAGTATAATCTAGATGCATGTTACTTCACTTATAGCCAATTGGTTTTAGGTAGGAACCCTTCAAGAAATCTAATATGGTATCACAGTTAGGTATTGGGTGGCACCACCTGATCACGTGGTTGAGTCTACATCGCCCAAATCAAATCAACTAGTTTCATCAATTCATACCCTTCACATAACATGCATAGGGTTGCACATGAGGGTCGCCCGAGCCAATCACCTCTCCTCATCAATATATACATCCACATTCATTTGGTATGTACGTGAGGGGGAGTGGTAAACTTTATCTCGCATCACTCACATAAGCCATCCAAGTTCAATTCATATTTCATATATACTATAATCTAGAGTAAATAATCTAGATGTTACTTCACCTATTGCCTAGAATTCTCTAAGAAATCTAATGGAAAAAACTATGGACAATTAGTATTCATAATGAATAAAGATTAAACAACAAATGTTCATACATAATTCAATAGTAATAAGCTAGCTTGATGGTGGTCACTAAACCTCAAATACATTCGTGTGCACATATTTACCCCTATAAAATATACTTCCCCATCTCATTTTGTTTATTAATTATTTATTTTATCTCTTTTGTTTTAAATGTCTATATCTTTTAATGTGGATCTTCAAAAATATACAGTATGAATATTATTCGATATATTTAAATTTGTTCTATAAATACAAAGGTTTCAAAATCATAAAACACAACCGGTTAGTTTTTTTATTTCCAATAAAAAAAAAACCGTTTCAGGAAAAAAAAAGAAAAAAAAATCACCACTCCCCCATGTGACTAAGAGAGTCCCGATAAAGGAAAAAACAACAAATATTAATTCGATTAGTTTGTACAAATTTTTCTTGAAATGAGCACAAACAGATTGTTGCAAGTAAATGAACCTCACGTGCAAGCAATCCAATTTTTGCATCAGAGAAACCGGTTAATTTGTTCTTCGTTTACTTTTTATTTTTCACATGTAAGAAACCTACTCATTCTTTCCTAATCTAAAAAGATAGGAAATGAAACATTACAGTGAGACTCGAATCTTATCTTATTGAGCACCTTCCCTCTTCGACTATCTTTTGTTCGGTACTTTGGACCAGTCCACGGTTACATATTCTTGCGGGTCTAAAAAAGTACTCCCGGAGTACTACTAAAAAATGTTACGTAAATTTTTTTGGCTGGTCAACGGTCAAATAAACAGAACTGCACGAGGGTAAGGAGAGAGAGAGAGAGAGAGAGAGAGAGGGAGGAAAAGGGAGAGGAACAAACAGAAGGTATCAGCGTTTGAGACGCACGAGGGGGGATCTGTCTCACTCAGCTAAAATTAAAATTAAAATAGATTACTGAAAGAGTTTTGCATGAGAGGGTCCACTTTCTTCTGTTCAAATGTTGTTATGGTTTTAAAATCCTATACCTCACATGGGCTTCTACACACAGTATTACACATTCCAATACACACACACCGTCCTACTTTAAAACGGATACCGCTACACGTACAGACCCTTTGGGTCCAGAAAATGTACCGAGCACCCTAGGGGACCCACTTTTGGGTCCCACACGATAGATCCGAACCGTTCATTATTCTTTTTTCCGAAGGGCTCCGCAAAAAATCAGCTCAATCGGACGGTTGGAAATGGGTGAACCAAAGTCCCACCGTTTCAAACAAAAATGGTGGTGTTTGAAACGGTGGGACTTTGGTTCACCCACTTCCAACCGTCCGATTGAGCTGATTTTTTGTGGGGCCCTTCAGAAAAATGTTCTAAGAATAATGAACGGTTCGGATCACTCGTGTGAGACCCAAAAGTGGATCCCCGAGGGTGCTCGGTACATTTTATGGACCTATGGGTCGGTACCCATAGGTTTATCCCTTTAAAACCCCAAAATTGAAAAAAAAAAAAAAGAAAAAAAAAAATAACTTCACCAACATTTCGGTTCCTCTTTACAGGAGAAAGATATCTCAATTATGTAAACTTTTTGAACAGAGAAGTTTGTCAATTAATACATAAACCACATTTTCACTTTATATGCTATACATGCATTTAGGGGCCGTTCTACTACGCTTTGATTTTTTTGACTTTTTAATTGATGTATTTGAAAAGAAATGATTTGTCTCGAAAACGTGAAAAATTTAAAAAATCAAAATGTCCAACAATCCCCTTAGTGAAACCGTGCCTTAATATGTAAAGTACTTGGACACTTAATACTGGGTTGAAAATATGGCTGTACCAATTGTGTAAGAGCATCTCCACCTCTTACCTAGATTTTTATCCAAATTTGAGTAAAAATTTGAGTGAAAACTTGATTTGATATGGAGCACTTCAATGGGCAAAAATAAATCTAGGCATAAATTTGAGTAAAAACCTCATTAATGGCATTGTTGTAAATCTAAAGGGGAGAGAATGGCTTTCAAAATTTGAGTAAAAATTTGGTTCTCACCAAATTTGGTGAAGAATTTGAGTAAAATCAAATTTGGTGAAGGAGTGGAGTTTTTGGTGATTTTTACTCAAATTTGAATTTGGTAAAAGATTTGATGAAGGAGTGGAGATGCTCTAACACATACTCAAAAAACGTCGAAATGTTTATTTGATCATTCAGCGGTCAATAAACATTTGTAGAATGCCATTTTCATGGAACTATACATTACTTGCATATTACCTGTAAAATTCTCAGAGACAGCTGATAAACACCGTTTGCCCCAAGAGAATAGATAGATGAGTCTCACATTAAGGCTCATTTTCCACTATGATATTTTTAGTATTTTAATATTTTCGGTATTACGTTGTAGTTAAAAGTGGGTGAAGTTTCCGCTAAGTAGTATTTTGTGACGTACGTGATGAGAATGATTTGCGTTGGAATGCGTGGAAGCTAGTAAAAATACAAAACATACCAAAAATACCGAGAATACCATAGTAGAAACTCAGCCTTAAGAGTTGTTTAATAACTCAATTGAGCACTTAAAACTGATTTAGATATGTTCTAATACCCTTACTTGAGTCCATGTATAGGCTATAGCATATGTTTTCGAAAGAGACAGACATTGATTTATGTGACAATTAAGAATTTCTTTGGCCTAAATTTCAATCTGTACAGTTCTTCTAGTACTTTTATGTTACAATCATTTTAGTAAATACTACAAAACAAACAGTAAATATGTTACGCTGTTGATAATCTTGCCTTCCAGGTATTGTTTCTAATTGTAATATGCAAACAATATACATGCACATCAAATTGAGAGAAAAATAAAAAATAAAAAGATAAAAAGAAGATGAAGAAAAGGGTATCAAATGAATCAAATTAAACCACAGTATCAAGGCTTCTGTGCAGTGAACATGATAAAAGACTGCTGGACTTTGCTTGTGTAGTTGATAAGACCACATGTTGCGCACAAATCCTCTATCTCTTCCTGCGTAAAATAGCTATAACTCTGCGAAACCCTCTGCAGCGCAAGCAAAAGCAATATCAGTCAGACGGTAACTTTGAGAGGAAATGCCAGAACCAAGTGGAGGCATAGAAATGAGCATCACCTGTCTAATAAAAGGCCTCAATATCTCGGGAGTGGTTGAACTGACTCGAAGAAAGGTAGTTCCGACAAAGATACCGCCACTTAGCAGTATACGATTTATTTCAGCAATCTGACACGATATGAGCAGATATAGGTCATTACAGGAACAGCTAGCTCAAAGTTTTTCTCTAGGGAAGACCGAAAATTCACAAATGATTATAGATGAGTAAATTGAAAGATATACACAGACGTTAGGTCTATCCTCAACCATCCCCGCCCATACCCCCAATGATTGGGGATTAGGTGGGTTCTGTTATTGTTGTTGTTGTTGAAATTGAAAGATATACACAGAGGAAGCGAAGAAAATCCGTAGTTCAGAAGCTACATCCCAGCCAAATACTGAAACACGGCATGGGAACCATTCTTTTGTATTATGCTTTTCGTTTTATTTCATTTCCGTTTCTTTTTTCCATTTTGGAATTATAAAACGATCCACAACAAAACCATGCAGAGTTCAGATAGTGGTGATACTAACAGCAAAAATAACTCAAAAGAAGTGACAACTCCGGAGAAAGAACTCACAGCATTGGAAGGGGATGGCCAACAATGCAAGGCTGCACCAGCATGAACAGCATCAATTGAACCTGATGCAAAGGGCAGCCTAGAAACATCTGCCCGCACAAGAGCAAGATTGCTGCAAATTCCAAGGTGATATACGTGAACACTACAGATTAAAGATTACACATAACAAGACATTAACCTTTTATCTTAACCCAAATAGAAGTAGAAAAACTTACGTAGCTAAAATAGTGTCATCATTCTTGATGAAGTCATAGCATTGCCGAAGCATATTTTCGGAGAAATCCAAAGCAACGACTTTTGAATACGTTCCAGATTTGGCAAATTTTCGAGAGAACAAACCACTCCCACAGCTAACGTCTACTAAAACACCACCTTCTGAAGGTTTAAAGAATTCCTGAGCCATGTTGAACTGCGAAAACCACAACAGTCCAAGTAATTACAGGGACTAGCATCACCAGTGGACATGGACAAAAGAAGTGTCACAACTATTAGCATTATATGACTCATGGATGACATTATTTTCATTGCAAGTCAGATTTTAAACTCCCAGTATGTATCTCAATTAGTTTGCAATGCATAGCTGCGAAGTAGTCGCACAGATTGTTATTATGAAAGTCTATATCCAGAAGAATCCAAAGAGCCAAGTTTAGCTCTCTCTGTGCAAGTCAAGTTTAAAAGCTCAACCGCAAGTTACAAGGCACTCACACGAAGTTTGTAGAGCACAAACCCAACTGCTATGCCACTCATTCTCTAGGGGCTCTCCGAGTACGATACAAGAAGTCTACAACAACTACTAAAGCGGTATTAGCATGAATAGCCTCTCTCATAAGTTCAAAAGAAAAATAGAAGCTCAATTGTTTTTCCTTTTTCTTTTACAATTCTGGGGCAGGAACAAGGTAAATTACAACCATGAAAACCTTGCACAGTTGGTATGCAGTTAAGCGTGTTCACCTAGAGAAAGTAAACTAACTGCTAAAGCATTGTTTATGGAAAGCTTAATGAGGCATTTATTCCTTTAGCTATATAGATTAGAGTTGCGTCCTTCCTGTGATCAAGAAAGACTCAACAAATCTAACATATGATGACGATCAAGTACCCATTTTAGTTTCCTGGTTTATGCATAGAACTCCCTAAAATTGCTTCACTGTATAAATGCATCTGTATAAAAAAACCCAAGTATGCTTTACCTCTTCATCAGGACCTGGAAAACCACTACGGTTAAAGTTTTGACGCCAGCCTCTTTCGTACAAGAATGATACCAGCGGACTCCTAAAAAAAGTGTAGGTATTAAAAGTTAGCTATGAGCACTTCCTATCTAAATCATATGTCATTGTTTATTTTTCAATTCACAAGAAACAAAAACTCAAAAGAAGAAAAAAATTGACTGTTCCTTGGAAGCAAGAGATCAGATTGCAAGTTCTTCTCTTAAAAAGTACACGTGTGTAAACTCTTGTGCACAAAGTAGGCACCAAAATAAGAAAGGAAGCACTCTAGAATTTCAAGAATCCTCAACGAACGACAAAACCAAATAAAATTTAAAAACAAAGAAAACCAAAAAAAGGTATATAGAGAAACAAATCACTAAATAGCTGAGATTTGTTGAAGGGAGTGTGTACATCTATAACCAAAGCATGGGAACAGCAATCAGACGAACTCAAAATTTGACGTTGAAAATTACGCCTCTCAATCTTCTAAGGAGGCAATTGCATTGTTAAGCCAAAATTTATGAGGGAGCTAGTAGGCGAACAAAACTCATAAACTTCTCACATGGATAAGGCATAGGAAGCTAATTTGTGCTTCAAACTTGAGTCTATTAACACATTCCTACAAAAGATGAAACAGAAATAACACTGGTACAACGAATTATCAGAACTGTTTATTATTTAACTGCTTGAATTCATCATGTCCAGGAGAAACATGAATAATCAAATTCATTTGTATATAGTTCAATGTTCAATGAACGGTATGGTGGGCAGATAAAGAGCAATGAATTCACACCGAAATAGCTCTGTCCGGGCTGGTTGGGATTCGGTATAATCTTTCGTTCCAGCAGTAACAGTGAGATCCAGATAAATGTTTTTGCTAGAGTACGTCTTGTTGCATGTTGTACATTTGAAACCAGACCTGTAAATTGCTGGCCTGCAGGTTTCGCAGATTTCGAGTCAAAACCAGCAAGATCATGTAAGCCAATGGAAAGATTACCTAAACAAAGCAACAACAGGTGTTATTGTGATATAAATTTGAAGACTTACAAGTTAAAACCTGGGGGGCCTTTCCTTATTAGAGGTTCAAAACATACTGGGCATGCAAACAACTCAACCTCGGATGTAACTTGAGGCTGAGTGACTGAATCCTGAAAAAATCAAATCCAGATTACTACAATTTACGTACCCTTCAAGGATGAGGATCGTACAATTGATTGAAAGAAGAAAAATGCTGCTCAATTCTTTAAGGTTAAGAAATGTCTATCAATAACAGAAGTATGACAATGAAATCTGTACATTATCTACCATTGCCAAGGGATAAAAAATATAATAAAAAACACTAAATGGTGAATCCTCCCCCTCCTGGTTTCTCAGCATGATATTTCCAAGATTAAGAGATTGTTATGGAGTTTAGAATTTTTCGCTGCTTTGTTGGTGCAAATTCCACAACGGATGCTCAGGGGAATTGAAGTTGTCACAGTTGTAGTAGCATCTTCTCTGATTACACCAATCTTCTATATTCAAATAAGGGTATGGACCATATGGTAAGTCTAGATAGCACTGGTACTGCTTACCAAAGTGTCCATTGATGCCAGTGTTGTAAAAGTCGGCCGCCTAGGCGCTAGGCTTTGGTCCAACACTTAGATTAGGCAGCCAATTAGTCAGTGCTTCGGCACTAGGCTTCCCTTTTCCACTTGACTAGCATCTAGCGATTTTTAGGACGTTGATTGACACTCTCAGGTTTCTAAGGGCAATGGGCAAGCATTCTTCGCTGTTCATCTTTGTCATGCATCGTCACCATTCTAGCTTTGGGTTTTCTCTAGTGTGCGAGATATATAAGGCCCATTATACCCCCTCTCATGAAACTTTTTCATTCAGACATTCATAAATCATAATATACCCCTCGTGATGCTGAGGTTGCCCAAAACAAGAAAAGGACAAGTTTGATTATTGCTAAAAATAAATTCTTATCGTCTCATCGAAGTGCAATTTTCCTCAATTAAAGAGGTTACTGTTAAATTGATAACCTAATGGCACGATGCATGGGCAGGGTCCTCCAGAGTATAGCACAAGATCACCTTCCCTTGCGGCTTGCTGCCGACCCAACTTATTGTGAGTGGGTGCGAAAATTGCCCTCGTCTGGTACTATTGACAAATGACCAAGTCTGAAAGTAGCTACCCTCAAAGCTAATCAACAGTTGCTCATGTTCCAATTTTCTAACACACGGAGTGGAAAGAAACAAAGAAAGTTCTCACTAGTAAGTTCAAACAAGTGAGCGTTTACACTTTACACAAAACACTCAAAAGGCATACTCAAGAAAGCAAATACCACTGACCATTTAATGTTATGTATCCATTCAATTTCAAAGATAATAACTCATAAGAAAGCATTGCGCAATCAACACCGAAGCTATCCACAAATAAAAACTACAATCAAATCTTCATAACCCAATCAAGAAAATCCAAATTCAGGGATTTCCAATGGACAAAATCAATTTTTTTGGGTCCTAGATTTTGAGCGAAGTTACTCGTCAACGAGAGAGAGAGAGAGAGAGAGAGAGAGGAATACCCGTTCTAGAACGACTGCTGAGGATGCACGCACAGTGAATGGAACCCGAAGAGGACGAAAATGGAAATGGTGGGAAAGAGAAGGGGATTTCGCGAAAAGGGTGTGATTAAGGTGAGGAAACGAAGAAGTCGAAGCAGCTGCGATCGCCATTGATGGATTTTAGGGGTTTTTTCGGATTCTGGATTTCTCTCTATCTACACATACAAATTGAGTTGAATTCACCAAAAAATCATCTGAGAGACGCAAAATCTTGTAGTATATATATACCGTTTTGTCTGGTGGTGGGCAAGCTGTTGGCTGTTTCATCTTCGTGGAGAATCCAAGAACATACGACTCCCACTCCCAGGACCCGCGGGAATTATTAACCTGCTCCAGGGACTTTACCCCTAAACATGTGGGCCCAAGGGAATAAAAAGAAATGCAATGCACCTTTTTTTTTTTTTCATTCGTTAATCTTAATCTATTATATGGGAAGAGGAGAATGAGATATGATTCCGGAATGCAGTGTGGGGACATTCAAGAGCTCTATCGCATGAGCTAGCCACCACTTGCAAACACCCACCTATTTTGTTGCGTACATTTGTGGAGAATATGTAGAAAATTTTATTAATCACGGTGCAATGCCGGTACACGTAGACATAAATGATGCTTCAAACAAGCTTCAACCGGGGCTGGCTCGGACAAGCTGCAAGCAAAGCTCTTTAGACTGGCGAGCCTCAACTATAGCTCAATTGTCCGGATCTGCAGGGAAACAGCTGCATGCCGAACCGATTGGCGATAGAAAGATGGGGAAAAGAGAAACCCCAGATGCACCAACCAGCGAATGGAACCGGCAATGACGGCGAGCAGCAGCAAACGGCAGAGATCAAGGCCATGCATGTCCGATTAGCGATAGAAACGGGCATAATGGAAGCCTAGATGCACCAAATCGATGGCTGAACGCGGCAGCAGAAAGCGGCGGTAGGTGGGGGAGGAGCTTATTCGACAAACAGAAAGGGAGAGGGCAGAAGGAGGAGGCGGCGAAAGACCCCTCCCCCACTCGAGAGCACTGCAGTTGTGTTGGCTTCCGTGAAACCCTAGGATTTTCTCTCGAGGATTGTCTTCGGAAGGACTTTGTAGTTCTTCTGTTGACAAAATTTGTTACATACAAGCATTATGAACTTCAAAAATAAATATTCCTAGTAGAAATTTATGTATACAAAAGTTTCTTTAGAGCATCATTAATGGTATACTCAAAAGCAAAAATACCTAAATATGAGTATTTTGATGCACAAAAAAAGTTTACAATGGCATTTGGATAAATACTCAAAGTTAACAACATTTCTCCATAACCAAAACTCAATAACCAAATTTTGGAGACAACATTCTCTCTCCATTTTTCAAATACTTAATTCAAAACTCAATTTTTTGCACTTTCTCTCAAAAAATTAAAATTATCAATTTTTAATCTTTACCAAAATATGTTCAAGATTAATCTCATTTTAAAGGTATTGTGAATATCTTTTAAATGGTACCAATAATATAAAAAGTATATGTACAAATTTAAAGTTGTGCCCATTTTATGAATAAAAATAGAGTAAGTAGTACTTTTTTTATTATGGACACAAATGAACCATTGTAGAAATGTAAATACTCAAACTTATAAACTCATTAAATGAATACTCAAAATGTGATGTGTCAACATGTCCCGACTTTATATATCGTGACCGGCCAGTGAGTCTGTCTCACCAAAGGCCTCTATCGATACCTCTTTTTTTTTCTGGAATAGAATAAATTAATATTTGGGAAACCATATTTAATAATCACCAAAGTTCTCCATTTATTTGCTAACGGAAACGCTTGTTACATTTTTTTTCCTTATTACATTACCATAAGCTTAACGATACAGGTACTCGGCCCGTCCTTCTAATTCTGATTACCTGAAAAGGAAAGATTTCAATAACATAAGCCACTGCTTGTGTGAGATTATGAATTATCAGAGTTACATGATCTACCATGGATTTTTAGAAAAACTTTTCGTCAATCATGGAATCAGTTTTTCATGGCTTCAACTGTAACCAAAATTCGTAAACAAGCTTGAATATAACATTCCATAAACATGTACGATATATCATCCGACGATTACTGTGCCAGCTATGAGGGAGCGACCCCCGATGCGCATAAAATGAATTGATCAATTCAGTTAGACACCTGGCTGTGCCCCTTTCCATTCCGCCCTTATAACACCGTTCCGACTAGTATCTTTAACGTCCCCCAGATTCCAGGGACATCGTTTGGATGTATCGATAATACATTTCTTTTCTTAAAAAAACTAAGCAAAACATTAGAATTCCATGGTATATTTGCTTCAAAAGAATTTCATGTATAAATAACCATAATTTGATAAGAACATAAATTTTTGCGGAAAACCTCATGTAACAAGGATAATTCATAACTCACCTTGCGTCCGAAATTTACCGGAAATCTACTGGGATGTACCGGTCCTAGAATAACACATCAATTGTTAGAATTAGGTTAACTTATCAATTATTCTACTATCCTCGTTGAACCCGGATATGTTCTAATTAATTAAGTAGGCACTAGAGCTAAGGAAACCACGATTGATAACTATCAAAATCAGGTCTCAAGGTGAACTTCTGTTAATTATCAAAGTGAACCGTAGGGTTGATAAAAAAAAAATTCCTTTTTTTTTCTTTTGCTTCTCTGTTCACCATTACAAGTGGAAAAATACTATGTGTCGAAATCATTAAAATGCTTAATGGGATATCATTAAACGAACCTAAATTTTGAGCTCAAGTTTGGTTCGACTATGAGGCGAGTACGAGTAGCTCGATTTATTATTATTTCCAACAAAATTACACTCTAGTCAATTTTACAATTTATGAGTTGAGTTGATCCCAAATTGATTGATCCTAGGAAATCATCATCAAAGACCATTTTTTTCCTACTTTTCTTTTTTACTGTGAACTTGTGAGGGAAATTAAAAAGTGATCTTTAAGTTAGACAAGTGCAAGTGTGAAACGTGTACCTGGAAGAGGGAGTGGAGAGATCTATTTATACTACAAAGGGTAGCTCTAGAATTGTCTTTAGATTGGTAAATATCTGGACCTCATACAATGAACCATCCAAGGGGATTAATCCTAATAATTACCAGGGAATTAACCCAATCTAAGTGCGCCACCTCGACTAATTTCCGGAAACCCTTTACTTAGCCACCAAGCACCCAATAAAAGGGTGCCACCTTGCTTAGTTTCGGAAGGCCTTTACTTGGGCTCTAAGGCTAGTCGCCTCGCGGCGACTTATGCCGCGTTCTCGTGTTCCGATGCCGTTAGCAGGGTTGAAATAACGTCCTAAAATGTTCTAAAAAAATTGATACATACCAGAAAAATACGCTCTTTTATTTTATAGGCGTTAAATCACACAAAAATATATTTTCTAATCCTAACGGCGAGCGGATCACCAAAAAGTAATTCTTTTTATCATTCTATCTGCTATTAAAAGTCGGGGTGTTACACAACATTTGAGTATCTATAGTTGAGTATACCACTAGTGATGCTCATAGGTAAATAAAATGTCTAGATACACAAAATAAGTTACAAATAAATGTACTAAGGCCGAGTTTGCCAAAAGATTTTATGGGAAATCACATAAAATCTAGGTGTTGATTTTATGAGAAATCCCAATTTAGCACGCAGATTTTATGGGATTTCTCATAAAATCTTTTGGGAAACTTAGCCTAAATGTGCATGTGGCATTTTTTCAATGGATGGGTGTAACATGCATCAGAATGTGGTGTTTTCATGTGTACAGTTAGTGCCTATAGTATACTGGTATTTCTCAAATAAAATACTCACTCGGTCCTGATTTGTTTGTCCCCTTATTTTACTTTTGTCTATCCCAATTTGACTGTTCAATTTCTAAATCAATGGATCAGATTATGTAAATTTCCAAGTCAATGGATCAGAAAATGTAAATTTTCAAATCAATGGATCAAATTTAGTTTTCTTAATAAGTTCAAAACCCGAGAATAAACAAATCGGGACGGAGGGAGTAGTGTTGAATTCGGAACTGATTTAACCAAAATTTTGTACTAACATGCCGAAAATGAATATTAGTGTGAGTGTATAATATGCCCATCTTGAATTGTCTTAAATTTATATGAACTTTAGTACAAAATTTTGGTTAAATCAGTTCCGAATTCAACACTACTCCTCATTTTGCCTAACCAATCATTTTGAACAAATAGGAATTGAGTATGGGAAAAAAAAAAAAAATCGGAATCACTTTCTTCGAAATCGTTTTTGTTTTCCTATTTTCCCCCTGTTTTTGCCTTAATCGTACGAATCACTTTCTTCGAAATGTTTTTGTTTTCCTATTTTCCCCCTGTTTTTTCCTTAATCATATTGCGAAATATGAGATGCGAAAAAATAGTATACAGGAACTGCCCAGGTTCCCCGTACAATGACTTTGCTCCTAAAATGGATCTAAGTCATTCATTTTTGAATTCTGGTTTAGGTGAATCTGAGTTATTCAGAATTATGTAATTACAATTCAATGTCGTACTTATTAAATTCTGCAATGAAGTACTACATAGTTTACCAAACAAATACGGCTACAAACAAACCGAATCGAGCCAAGCTTCAAGATGTTCAGGTTCGTTCGTTTAGTTTTTAAATGAACTCGAGCCAAGTTTGAGCTCAATGAAAATTTGACGAGCCTAGTTTGCCTAGGTTTGAGTCGAACTCAAGCTTGTTCACGAGTCTTAACGTAGCAAAAATATTAGTAGATATTTATATTTTCATACAGGTCTAGAACTTCAATAAAAATTTGATTTTGTACATAAATGTAAATTGATCAAAAAAGAAAAGTTCAAATAAAGGGCTACCAACCCTTCTAAAATGAATAAAAGAAAAATCTGAACTTTTGGATAGAGGAAAACAACCTTATTGAAATTTAATGACTCGGAAGGAAATACTAATGCCAATTTCTCTCAAAGCTAATATAGAAATTGAGCGATAAGAAGAGAAGTTATACCAAGGAGAAGATCATTCTGGCAAATTGCTAATCCGATGGGCATTCACTTGCTTTACCATTAGCATTTGTCCGTCTTCATCCTCTTCACTGTTTGTGCATTCTCCTATTTTTATCCCCATCTTTTTTATTGAAATTTGGTGCGGCGCTATGGTAGAGAGATGGTTTTTAGGGTTTGTAAAGTAGCGTTAAATAGAGGGTCTGATATGGAAAATCAATTATGAAAGAATCATGCATTTTGATTCTACCGTTACAAAGTTAATTTTTATGGATTTTCTTACTACGTGGAGTAATAATTATTTGAATGAATAAAAATGAAATTAGGTCCAAAGCGAACAACCTCCTTATTTCCTTTGTTTTTGGTAAAAATAGTAAATAAATTTTGGTGCATTTGTTGCTATACCTCAAGCAGTTGTATATCCAACAATCTAAAGAATAAGGGCGTTCAAGACAATGGTGCGGCTGCAGATTTGCATTCATGGCTCAACTTGCGGATCGAGCATGCAGTAAACATCGTTCCACATAC
>JAXBDA010000033.1:0-92911 GCA_036023075.1 Gaultheria prostrata | reverse complement strand
ATACCTCAAGCAGTTGTATATCCAACAATCTAAAGAATAAGGGCGTTCAAGACAATGGTGCGGCTGCAGATTTGCATTCATGGCTCAACTTGCGGATCGAGCATGCAGTAAACATCGTTCCACATACCACACTGATCAGAATTATGTATCTTCAACTCAACGTTGTACTTATTAAATTCCAAAATGAAGTAACATAGTTTACCAAATAAACACGAGAATCAGACATAACACACGTCCTTAGTTATCCGGTGTGCGTACTACTTTGGGTTAATTCACTAGACTCACGGGCATGGAATTGCTCTCCTTATTTCTCTATAAATTCTTCCACAACTTATGATCCAAATCTAATGGACGACAATTTCTGGGTGTCTTTTGTTGTGCGCGCTTAGATCACTGAGGCTCAAGTCGGATATAGTCTGTTGCTCCATATGGTACAAACAAATCTGCAAAGAACCCCTTCTTTCTTCTTGGTTTGCACCCAATATCGTTGCACAATTGATCATTGTACCATATATGCAGACCACCAATACAATTTCTTCTGTACGACCTTCCAGCATACTGCTTCATGTATTTCTCCCACATCATCACATCCTTCTCCATGGTCTTTATATTTGGTAACTCAAAGGTTCCATGGAGAAAATGTGCCAACCATTGGGACCTCATCTCTGACGTGTACAAATTCGATAGGCTCTCCGAGTATCCTATTACAGCCAATCTTGGTATCCGAGGATGAATCACCTGTCTGCAATACAACAATAACAGCACCTATGTAATCCTTAATCAATGGCGGTTTGTGGTATAAGCGGGGAGGACTGGAGAGAAATATCCTGATCAAGTTAATTTCTTATCGTATTGAGTGCCGGAAAATGTAGAGATTACCTGTAGAGAGGAATTGTTGAAGTGGGTGAACCCATAATGTAGTTTTGAAATGTTGGGGAATGGAACATTCTTTTGAGCATTTCATCACCTTTATATCCAGTGGCAAATATGACAAGGTCAGTCTTTAAAGGTTCATCTTCTCCATCAATAATCAAACCTTCTCTGCAAAATCTAAAGACTTTTGGTTTCTTTAAAATGATGCTTCCTTCTTCCACTTTGTCATAGAAGTTATCAGGCAGCATAAGAATCTCGCAAGAGGAAACATCTTCAAGAAAGCTCTGTTCTGGTATCATTCCATACTTTTTCAAGGGAAGCTTCCATCTGAGGAAGCTCTCTACAAACTTTGAGATCCCCCATCTCTGAAGAAATTACAAGATCAGAAAACATACACACAAGAAAACTACTAGGGAGTATTTTTTATTTATTTTCTTGGTAATGCAGGGTGTAGAAACCTATTTTTTTACAACCGAATCACTAAAAAGATAAGAAAATGCTATTCGTTAAAAACGTTTATATGGAATCATTTAGCAGAACGGCGTGGCGATAACATTCTTGCGTATGGTGAGAGATTAGCCTGTTGCATTTAGTACCACGGACCAATCACATGTGACCAAAATGTTGTATCATAGAAAGTATTCATTGGCATATGAGATGACACAACTCATGGTATGCAGACCACAACTCAAGATATGTGATGCTATAGTGACTACATTTGGATGCCATCTAATTTGATACAATAACACGAAAAAATCACAAACGCTAGCTGGGAGAACTAGATGATATTAGATGATGTGGTAAGTGCGATATTGAACCTTTTGAATGATTTTGTTTTTTCAAGAGCGATAGCTCATAAGTCAACCACATCAAATTGAAGTATAAGAAAGCCAATTGCATAGAAGATTTTGTAACTGTTTGGATAGCATTGCCTATGAGACATTGTTACCAAATTACCAAGGTAGAAAACAGAGTGGCCAAACTGCTATGAAGAAAGTTTTCACCAGGCTTGTGAACCAATAGCTCAGCGAAGCGATTGAAGTATAAGAAAGCCAAATTAACTCCCCATATTTCTTCCGTTGGAAACATCCAATGGGTATTCCTCTGTATCATCGTGCATGGAAAATCTGTTCCTGAAACAGAACAATAAAACCAAAATATGACTGCGCAGCTTTGATCTGACAAAGTTAATTTGACAAAAGAGAAATACAAATTGATGATATCAAAAGAGCACGTAAAGACGTCATAAAGAAATACAAATTGATGATAAACGCAATCTGAACGTTTCGTTTTAAAAAGACATTGATAGATGGATAGCCCCTTGCATAAAGCAGTGAAAATTGTATTTCTCATTTCTCACTCACCGTTAGCGTTTGCACATTCTGCTGTTATGTCCACTGCAGATTTCTGTGAACCAATGATTGCAATTCTCTGTCCTTTAATTAATCTTGCTGCCTCTGCATTTTCCATCGCAGAATAGTCTAGTGAATGTATCACCTTGCCATTAAATACTTCAGGGCCATTATGTGGTTCAAACTCTGGCATGTTTGGATGCCCACTGAATCGTCCAATGCAAAGAACCACAAACTCAACTTGGTATTCCTAACACAACCAAACAAGGATCTCACAATCCGTTCCAGAAAAAAGATCCAACATGCCAAACGCAACATAAGTGTTATCTCGCCACTAACTTCCTCTCTTCTTATTACCCGAATCAAATACATTATAATTTGAGCTTTGACGATCATATGCAGAAAGTTCATATTCTTAAGTCGTTCGTAAACAATTTGTCGGACAATATTCAACCCTACGGCCACCTCATTAAAAAAATCCCAGGAATAAAGCAACCATTGCATTGGAATGTCATTTCCTGATTCCCGATTGTCCTAAAACAGCTATGATTTCTTATCAAAGGAACTGCAACTTATCAGAAAATTCAAACACAAGAAAGCACAGTTAAGGGGACCGGGGGTCTTAAATCGCCCTATTGGGAAATGTAACAATACCAGTGATACCCCTAAATATTTGCCAATATCGGACCGCAAGTAAATAACGGTAGAATAACCGAATACTTTTGTTTGTAAATACAGCATATTTGATTCCATCCACGGTGCATCGCTCCTTTACTATTTTTTTTATTCAAAATTTAACAGAATAATAGGTTACATTGATTCTATATAACGAAATTTAAGTAATTTCGTTATCAATCTAGATCTCATAATCCGACCAAGAAGCTAAAAAAAGGTATCCTGAGCAATTGAAAATAATCGGGTTCATTGATATTTCTGATATAGTAGATACTATCACACATACAATCATACTGGACGTCTGAAAAACCGTTACATAACGGCCGATACAATACGTAATGGCCTTTATTTAAAACTCTGAAGGGGACAAATCTAGCCATTGTGCATACCTCTGTGGAACTTTTTCCACTCTCCTGCACTGTAACATGCCACTTTCCTTTAGATCCAAATGCCTTGCCATTTCCACCCCACAGATCCCATGCCTTCATCTCTGCATCAGACTCCCCAACATAATCTATCCTAACCACTTGTGAATTGAGCTTGACATAAGGCAAAATCCCAAAGTGTTCAGCATAGGATTCAAGATACTCCTTGACTTGGGTATTGTGTGGATAGACTTCTTTTACAGAAGAAGGCCATGGGAAATCAGAAAACTGATAAGCTTGTTGGTTGTTTTGGAGTTTGGTGGATTCTATTGTTTGTGACCAAACACCCCCTATTGTGCCTCTAGCTTCAAAGACTATTGGATGAAATCCTTTCTCTAGAGCGTATTTGCAGGCTAGAAGGCCACTTATCCCTGCTCCGATGATCGCCACCTGTTTCTCCATTGAACAAATTCTGGTGTTCGGACAGAAATTTATTAGACTAGGAACTACAGGCAATTTTGGATCATTTTTTCAAAACTTGGAAATACTGGTTTCTAGAATGAATTCCGTGGCCCTGTTGATGATAACTTAAAATTTTCACTTTTTTCAACCCATTTGACAAGTAGACATTCTTAACCTTGGGACCATTGAAGGAGTTCCCCGGTCGTTAATCTTTGGGCCTCGAAATTAATCGAGTTGCACGCAAGCTGTCCAAACGGAATCAAATTCTCTGTTCCAAAAACCTCTATTCGTCTGTTCCGGTACATTTCTGGCCATTAGATCACATAAAAATTGTAAAACAAAAAACAAAACACATACAATCCAACGATCCAAAACACTTCGGAACGGAGGAACACCATTTTTTCCGGAACAGGGGATCTCATACGTGTCCAGACATCCATCAAATTATAAAAAAAGCAAAATAAAGAAAGAATTGCGGTATGTCATATGGCCCGAACATCGATCAAACTTGGAAATACTCGTTTAAAGAAAGAATCATATGGCCCTTTTGATGATAACTTAAAATAATCAGTTTCTTTCTACCTGTTGGGCAAGTAGAGTTAGAAATCAATAAGTGATTGTCCTCTATGAAATTACATGTTCAGATCATAAGACGACCTAATATTCTTAACCTTGGAGCCACTGGTTTCCTGTTCGTTAGCTTTTGGGCCTCCCCCGGGATGACTCTGTAAAATAAAATAAAAAAGCCTTCTAACTTTTTCCGTCTTCCATTCATTTGGTCTCAATTGGCAACATCTTCTAAAAATGCCATTGACTTTCTTTGTTTCTTTCGCACATTATCTTTTTGTGTTTAATAGGGTATCATCTTTCGTGGTGAAAGTTATGGCATGTGTAGCATCTTTACTTGTTGTTTGGTATGAATTTAAGGAAACGGGATGGGTGCTCTGTAGTCGGGTGTTATATACCGTGACGTGCACTCTTTCGCCGTCCGATTGTGTTTTGGACGACCAGAATGTGTTTTGATTTTTGTTTACTTGTTGTTTGGTATGAATTTGATTTGTGTTTTAATAAGTGAAACTAAAAAAAAAAAAAAAAAAAACCAAGGTACTAACATCCAATTGATTAATTCATGGACCCTTATCATAGATCTTGCTAACAAAAAGATATTTTGGAAAGGCAAGTTTCATGGGATCTTGTGCATTAGGAGACAAATGAGAGGTCTTTGAAATATGGAAATGTCATGTAGGACATTTTGGTAAAATTGTTGTGTAATGTAATATAAATAAATAAATAAATAAGAGGGAGAGATATTTGTTAGGTAAGGAGAGAGATTTTTGTTTCTGTTTCTAATCATACGGATGCTATTTTGATAAAAAATAATAATAATAATAATAATAATTGAATGGCAGTGTTGTTCATTTGTATGCCTAGACATTTTCAAAAAGAAAAAAACCGTTCTATTTTATAATTTCGACAAAAAAGAAGAAGAGAGAGATTTGGTAAGGAAATCAATAATTATGTTTTTCTTTTTCTTTTTCTTTTTCATTTACTTTATGGTCACATGGCTACTATGTTGACAAAAAATAATTGAATTGCTATAAATGTTGCTCTCATCTATATGCCAATACATTTTCAAAGACCACTTAATAGTTAATACAGACGAAAAAGAAAGAGAATTTTGGTAAGGAAAGCAATAATTTTTTATTTTTTGTTATCAGAGGAAAGCAATAATTTGGTCTCCCTTTTTTGTTTGTTTTCTGGTCACATGGCTACTGTTTTCGCAAAAATAAATAAATAATAATTGAACGATATTAAATGTTGCTCTCATTTGTATGCCTAGAAATTTTTGAAGAAAACCGCTTTGTTTTTTTAGTGCAGACGAAAAGGGAGCGAGAGATTTGGTAAGGAAAGCAATAATTATGTTTTTTTTTTTCTTTTGATCACATAGCTACTATTTTGACCAGAAATAATCGAACGGCTATTTATGAGAAAAAGATTGGAAAGAATGAGAAAGAGATTTGGTAAGGAAAGCAATGATTAGGTTTTTTTTTTTTTCGTTTTTTTTTTTTCATATGGTTGCTATTTTGACAAAACATATTTTTATTTTTTTGTTTTATGATTTTCAAATTAAGGAAATCCCTTTGTTTTATGGGCAAAAAAGAAAAAGATAGAGATTTGGTAAGGAAAGCCATACTTCGGTTTTCCTTTTTTGTTTATTTTCTGGTCATATGGTTGTTATTTTGACAAAAATAAATAAATAATAATAGAATGACTCCGGTGTACAAAAAAAGAAGAAAATGAGAGATTTGGTAATAATTAGGTCTTCTTCTTCTTCTTCTTTTTTTCTGATCACATGGCTACTATTTGGACAAATAATAATCGAACGGCTTCAAATTTTGCTTTAAATGTTCCCCGCATTAATATTTTTGAGCGCCTTGTGGAGGTGATTATCACAAATAAGATCAAAAGTACGTAACGAATACAATCTGAAATAATCCCGGCCTTTCGTACACCCGCAGCCCAAATCTTAAATACTCTCTCTTGCAACCTGAGCCCTTGAATCTAAATTCAAGATTGAAAATTTAGGAAATTCAAATACTTCCCTTATTATATGTACTAAATTTTAAAAGTGGATTTTGGGTGGTAATTATTGATTTGGTCCCCTCAACGTGTTGCCTCGTAAAATCGTCGAATGGCATATAAAAAGGCAAAAAACTTTAATAGACCCGAAATTGTACACGCTGCTTCTTGACTCAGAAATCCATGATACCAAACTTCGGTTTAAAGTCGATTAGCAAAGTGGGTCAGCTCAACATGATGCATTTCGTGACCACTATATTAGGTTGGCCTCACTTTTTTTGTGATTTTTCGCACGGTCTATTTAATTATTTTCTCTTAATATTTATTAGTTTCGGGCCAAATTATTGCATCATTTCTTTTGTCTCGATGAGATGAATCGGAGCTAGATTTTTTTGAGTCTTTTTTGTCTAATTATATATAGATCTGTATTTTTCGATTTCTCTCGTCGAGCCGAACAATGTGATGTAAAGATCATACCCCAATCTAGTAGTAAAGTTTAAGAAAAATAACCAAATAGACCTTGCCAAAAAGCCCGTAAAAAGTTAGGCCAAGCTCACTGTGAATGTTTCAAAAGTACAATATCAGTATGCTGAGTTGCTATTAAATTTGCACTACTGGAGTGATTATGTTAGGTCCTATGAAAATGATCCATATAGTCCGGCTGATCACACGAAGTTGACCAAAGTATATAAACAATATAACGAACAGACTCTTGCGTTAAAAAATACGGAGTAATGTATTTTAGGTCCAATGAACATGATCGGATGGCCGTGCTTGATTCCGTGATCGATTTCTATGCCTAAGATAACAACATTATAAGTGAAAAAGTGTTGGAATCTAAATTTTTGGATTTGCATATATTGTGGCGTGATATGGTTCAAACCAGTCTGATAAAAGACCCTTCTTTCTTCTGGGTTCACATCCCATGTCTCTGCACATCTGGTCATTGTACCATATGGGGATGGCAATACAAGATCTCCAATAAAATTTGCCCGCGTATCTCTTCATGTAGTTTTCCCATTGGATGATTTCCTTTTCCATCTCTTTAATTCCTGGCAATTCAAAGGATTCACAGAGAAAATGTGCTAGCCATTGGCACCGGATTTCAGACACTTGTAGGGTAGAAAGACCGTCGGAATAACCTATTATTGCCATTTGTGGAATTCTTGGATGAATGATCTGTCTGCCGGAATACAGAGAATTCATATCGTGATTAAAAATATAGCAATGCAACATCATGTCTAACGGTAATTCTATTAGCGGATGAAAAAGTTAAATATGTCATGACACCTTTGACAATCATCTAAGTATTTTGACAAGTTATCTGTGTCCTTATGTACTATCTGGGCCTAGGCAACCACGAGTCCAAATAACGTAACATGTAAAACTTTAGGCAAGTAAACTTAGTAGGATCGATAGACGCAGGATTCTAACCTGTAGAGAGGAACTTGTGTGGTTGACGGTCCCTTTATCCATTTTTGAAACATTGGAGATACGAACATATTCTTAAGTTTCTCATCACCTTTGAATCCAGTGGCAAGAATCACAACATCTGCTTGTAAAGGCTCAACTTCTCCGTCAATGACTAAACCTTCACGGCAGAAGCTCAAGCTTTGAGATTTCTTCAATATGATGCTTCCTTCTTCCACCATTCCATAAAAATTGTCAGGAAGTAATGGGACCTGACATGAAGAAAACTGCTCCATAAAGCTGTGTTTTGGTACCATTTTGTACTTGTTCAAGGGAAGTTCGTACCTAAGATAGCTCTCAACAAGCTTTGATATTGCCCACCTCTGCAACCAAACAAATATAACTCTGATTTTTGTTCAGAAAACAAAAAAGAATCAACCAAATTTCTGGTAGTAGCTTGGACTTTTTACAGCAACTCCAACCAAGAAAAGAAAAATAGCTGATTACTCTTTCCCTTCTTCTTGTTTTACTCTTTTTTACGAAATAGGCTTTCCAAACTTCAAAACATACTTTGTCGCGTTTTCCCCGGGAGTTCTACCAAGAAACAATGTTTGACAACTTTTCTACGAATCTATGTACTTCGAGATTAAAAAGAAAAACAGAAAGGAAAACAGCTATAACAAGCAACACTTTGAAATGCCTAATGCACTTTCTTTCTTGGTAGTAGAGAGGAGATTACCAAAGGGGAAAGCAGGGTAGCCAAGAAACCATGGAGGAATGTTTCACTGGGCTTATGAACCATCAATTCTGAGAAGCGGCTTGAGAATAAGAACTCGAGATTGGAATGACTGGTGGAGACCGTCCAGTTAACAGTCCTTTGAATCAATGTACAAGGACAATCAACTCCTGTGAGAGAGAAATTTGTGAGTCTGCGAAACATCAACAATTTGTATAATCTGTGGAACCAGCAAGTATTACTGATATTCACCAAAATGTTCTGCATTTGTGGAATTCCCTTTAAATGAGGTGAGAATAGTAGCAGGTGAGTTGCTTTTTAGTCTGTGCAATTTATAATTGGTGATCTCAAATAAGGTGTGGAACCACCTGCTCAGGACTCGCTTGTCGAAAATTGATAAAAGAAAAAATTAGGACTTTTATTCCACTTTATTTGAGATGTCAGACTGTGAGAAAATAAAACCTAGAAGCATCTTTGTTAGCCGAATATAATGGGGCATTACTTATCCGCCCGGAGAAAATTAACCATATCAACAAGACTTCCAAAGAGAACAAATGTCATAACCTATTTTCTTTTATAAAAGATGTTTCTACAGCCCACATTTTGTTTTCCCGAGTACTATCCTAAGTTCGTAAGCATATTTGATAGTACATGTTTGTCTTACCATGTACATGTTTGTCTTACCATTAACATTTGCACATTCAGCGGCTATGTCGAGTGCAGATTTCTGTGCACCAATTACTGCAATTCTCTTTCCTTTGATCATTTTCTTCACATTTGCATTGTCCATGGCAGAGTAGTCCATCGAATGTACAACCTTGCCGCTAAAAGTTTGTGGATCATGACCCGGATGAAACTCTGGGATATTTGGCAAACCACCATATCGCCCAATGCACAGAATCACAAACTCAAATTGGTACTCCTACCAAAGTTAAGGGGGAAAATAAAAATGTCAAGCTACTTTGCGAATGGCTTAAAAGACCCGGGAATACTTCCAACTTGGCATGCTTCATTTGCTCAGCTACGAACAATTTTTCTTAGTAACATTAAGATGCCGACGACAACAGAGGAAGTAATTGCAGTTAGCCATTTTCATTTGTTGATTGAAATTTTGATATTCTCTTTCTTTTTTGAACAATAAAATATAAGTACCATAAGATACTAAGATAATGCTATATCAAGCTATTCCTACATCTCCCTTTTTTGAAGAAGAAGAAGAGAGAGAGAGGAAAAATCCGTTAACAATAATGGGCAATACAACTGTGCTATCGCCATTACACAAATAAATAAGAGAGGTCGGCTTTTGTCACTAATTATTTTCTGGCCTATGGCCTATGGAACAGAACACAGTGTTAGTGTTACAGATACACTACACACTAAACTATGCTATAGCCAGAAGAAAACGAAACCCCGACGACGTGCGAAGAACATCTCCTTTGTTCCATTAAAAATGCCAAGGGATGGAGAGGGGGTCTTACCTCTTGGCAGCACATTTTCTTGTCTTTGACTTGTATCTGCCATTTGCCTCCAGAACTGAAGGGCCTACCATTTCCACTCCACAAATCCCACGACTCCATCTCTTGATCAGAAGCTCCAACAAAATCCATGCCAATCACTTCACAGCCAAATCTGATAAAAGGCAACAAATTGAAATGCTGAGCATAAGATGCGATGTAGTCCATCACTTGGGTGTGAGTGGGATTCAAGTCTTCCACAGAACTGGGCCAAGGGAGATCGGAAAACTGGAAAGCATGTTTTGGGTTTTGGAGTTTCGTTGATTCGATGGTTTCGGTCCAAACGCCACCGATTGTAGATCTTGATTCAAAGACCACCGGATGGAATCCCTTCTCTACCGTATATTTGCAGGCTAGGAGGCCGCTTATTCCGGCACCGATGATCGCCACTCGTCTCTCCATTGAATGGGTCGTCGTCAGCTCATTGAGGTGACTCTCTGTAATTTGCTGGTGATAACAGGCAGCATTAGATTCCAAGAACGGAACCATAAGCCCCAACTTTATTTGTAACCCATCACCCGTGTGAAATTGTGAAAGGTTTTTTGGGTTGGATTAATGAATTGAGTCTTGCTAACGAGTGACGGGTATATTTTTTTTTACCTTTTAACAGTGCAATCATTTTCCTAATGAATTTGTTTCCGGTAAAGGTCCAGTCTATAGGAGGATTAGCTAGCAGCAAATGGTTTGTTAGGACTCAGGGATTTGGCCCTTTTGGCGAGAACCCAAAAGGGCCAAAGTGGGAAGAGGCTGACTGGAAAATGTTCCTTGTGTTAGGACTCCGGCTTGTACATAGTGCTTGTCATGTATTTTGAGATGTCCAAAAATGTTTTTCCTTTTGGACAAGTCCAACTAAAAAGTTTGTTTGTCTTCAAAACTACCCTCTAAAATGAATGAAAAGTAGTTTTTAATGAAGTGAATAAGGCTACTTAAATACTTATTTTGTGCAAGAATTAGCAGTTAATTATTGTTAGTGTTTTGTGTGTTTGCAATAGTGCGATAAAATTGTGGTTAAAGTGTTTCGGAGACAGAAAGAACCAACTAAATGTTAACTGTGAGAGGTGCAGAAACTTCAGTTAAGTGGGGCCCATCACTTATTAAAGAATCTGAAAAGTAAAAAAAAGTTTCCAATTCGGAATTTTAACCGTGGGACATTGAGGAAATAGACTTTGGAAAGTAACTCTGGGATCAATTTTTGGTCGAGTCTTCATTTAATTTAACAAAATCTAGTTACACTATTGAAACAAAAATGTGTAAACTAACTAACAAACAGCAACTTAACTCTCACAATTGGGCTTCACTTTTTTACCCTTTTATGTCATATAATAACCCAAATTTAACTCCACTATTGGAGATGGCCTAAGGGGTAGCTTTCAAAATCGAACTTTTTAAGAGACATACAAATGCATGTCACCATAAAAAGTTAGATTCCATGTACAGAACAAGCAATATGCGAGGGGGAGTATAAGAGAATTTGGGGTTAATTTTCAGTGTGGGTTCTAGTTGGAGTTTAGGTTGACAGTGGAGGCGGCCGGGAAAGGGGGCATGAGGGCAGTGGTGGTGAGGAAGGGAAAGAAGGGTGTCGTATGCAGGGGCTCAAGATTGGGGAATAAGGTAGATAAGGATGGCGGGGTTCGGTTCTGCAACTCAATGTGTTTATGTGAAGATTTTCATATGCATGCTTTGGAGAAGATGATGAAAAGGAACTGCTGAAACAGGATTTAAATTAAATTACTAGAAGAAGTGCATGCAAAATTCGGTGAAACTTGCCACCACATCTCTTCATGTAATTTTCCCATTGGATGATTTCCTTTTCCATCTCTCTAATTAATTCCACGCAATTCAAAGGAACCAGGGAGAAAATGTGCTAGCCATTGACACTGGATTTCAGACGCATGCAGATTTGAAAGACTCTCAGAATATCCTATTATTGCCAGTTGTGGAATTCGAGGGTGAATGACTTGCCTGTAAAAGAAACATTGTAGACATGCAATGTTTCACATCAAATGATCTGTTAACTTTTTATCTTGGTTTATAATGCAAAAATTTTGGAGAACAGACATGAAAATGACATACAAAAATGTACGCATGAAACATCCTAACCTGTAGAGAGGAACTTGTGTGGTTAATGGCCCTTTTAAATATTGTTGGAACGTTCGAGATACGAAGATGTTCTTGAGCTTCTCATCGCTTTTGAAGCCGGTGGCAAGAATTACAACATCTGTTTGTAGAGGCTCAACTTCTCCGTCGATGACTAAACCTTCGCTGCAGAAACTCAAGCTTTGTGATTTCTTCAAAATAATGCTTCCTTCTTCCACCATTCGATAGAAATAGTCAGGAAGTATTGGGACCTTAACATGAATAAAACTGCTCCATGAAGCTGTGTTTTGGTACCATGTTGTACTTGCTCAAGGGAAGTTCACACCTAAGATAGCTCTCAACAAGCTTTGATATTGCCCATCTCTGCAACCAAACACACATAAATATGACTTTTGTTCGGCAAACAATAACACGTTGCTTGTAAAAAATCACAAAACACATAGAGTTTTACGTTATTCCATAGTTGTGTAAACTAAATACATATACGGGTCATACTAGTTTCCACTATATAGTATCGAATAACAAAAGAGTGTATACGTACAGATTACATCTGTTGCATATAACATTTGTATTTTCGGTTTTACATCCCAATTTTTAGGTTGACCGCCAATCACCACAAAACCTCTTCCTAGGTCGAACCCTGACATAGTCAGCGAAGTGGCAATCCGAAGTCGAATCAGGCTTCACACCGATCAATTTTCATTTTTCAGTTGTAGCTTGGTTAGACTTTCACATCAACTCCAACCCAAGAGAGAAAATCAGTGAATTACTTTTTCCCTGATTCGTGTTTTAATCTTTGTGCAATATTGGCTTTTCCAAATTTGGAACCATACTTTCTGTTTTGCTTTTACGAAAACAGTTCCTTTTTGCTGAAGTTTTACTATGAAACAAATTTATTTAGCAAACAAAATTTCTACGCAATTGGAAAATACGAAAAACAGGAAACGAAAACAATTCGAACAGAGAATACTTTGAGGGAGCTAGGTTACCAAAGGTGAAAGCAGGGTAGCCAAGAATGTATGGAGGAATGTTTCATTGGGCTTATGAACCATCAATTCTGAGAAGCGGCTTAAGAACAAGAAATCGAGATTGGAATAACTGCTGGGGACCGCCCAGTTAACGGTCCTTTCAATCATTGTGCAAGGACGATGAATTCCTGCAAGAGAAAAGAAAATTGAGTAACATCAAAAATTTGTTTTATATGTATATTGATTTCACCATTTACATTAGCACATTCATTGTGCAAGGACGTGTAATTTATCTGCTTACATTTTACTCATTAAGATTTTGAAAAAGATCTCTTTTTGGTTTTCGCTTTAAGTCTCCAAAAAATCAGGGCCGGCTCTGATCATGACCCTGAGGGAACTCTGGGATATTTGGTGAACCACTATATCGCCCAATGCATAGAATCACAAACTCAAATTTGTACTCCTATCAAAGTGAAGATGAGAAAATAAAATGTCACATTGATGAAATTAAACTCAAATAAACATGAAATTACATTTTTTTTAACGGCATAAACATGAAATTACTTCACGCTCAACAAACTTTTTTTATCAATCTTTTTATAACTCTTAGGTTTCCATCATGATGGTATCAGTTGAGTTTTCGTGAAGTTATCATGGGGCTTGTGGTTGTACGAGCATATCATTCTATGTACTGTATTTATTTTCGTAAAAATCAGTTTTCATGCTTGTTTTTCGCTCGATTAACTCATGAAAAATAGAGTATTCACATCTGTGAAAGTGAAACTATGAGACAAACAAATTACCCTTTTCAAATTTCTATGTAGTGAAGTATTTTGAAATGCGACCCCGTAATTTTTTACTTTTCTAACTGAGATAGACCAAAGAATTTTTTTAAAAGAAGGGGAAAAGAAAAGATAAACTGGTAAAAATGTCCACCAAAAAACATAATACAACTAGACATCTCTAATTTTGCGTCTACGCATCTTTAAAACACAACTATGTCCAGAATTATTCGATGCACATGGTCTTATTGAACGATTCTGGACACAAATATGTCCAGAATTGTGTCCTAAAATTATGGGTAGCATTTGCATACCTCTTGGGAGCACCTTTCCTTGTAATTGCCAAATGCCTTTAGAGCTAAAGGGCCTACCATTTCCACCCCACAAATCCCACAACTCCATCTCCTCCTCAGAAACTCCAACGAAATCCATACCAATTACTTTACAGCCAAATCTAATAAAGGGCAACAAATTGAATTGCTGAGCATAAGACTCAATGTACTCCATCACTTGGGTATGGGTGGGATACAAATCTTTCACATAACTGGGCCAGGGTAGATCGGAGAATTGGAAAAGCGTGTTTTGGAGTTTGGTTGACTCTATGGTTTGGGCCCAAACGCCGCCGATGGTGGATTGGGCTTCGAACACCACGGGTTGAAATCCCTTGTCTACAGTGTATTTGCAGGCTAGGAGCCCACTTATTCCTGCGCCGATGATCGCCACTCGTTTCTCCATTAAAATGGGGCAACTTTTTGAAGCGCAGATACTTTGAAACTAGTCGTTATGGGAGTCGTAATATTGATACGCGATTGTACTGCAAAAAAAATTAAATATTACTGTACTGGTTTTGGATGTGTTTTGAATAAGTGACGAATGCAGGATGTGGATGGGTTCAAAAGCAAATTTTTTTTTTTTTAAGAATTAATATGACAGTTATATAAAACACAGGTGATAAAAAATCGCAATAGGGCTTGACAATCGGTCAATCAAATCATCAAGGATTCATCATGCACACAATATTATGTGGAAATTGCCTTTTTTATCCATAGTGATGTATGTCGAATATACAATATATTTGCCGTTCAAAAAAACAAACATATATACAATTTACTTCTTTGATCGAATATATAGTACTCCTTCCGTCCCAAAATTATAGTCTCCTTTGGGGTTGCGTGTCATTTTCAACGGCTTATATATTTTAATATCCATTATGGATCTTGTTTGTTAAAACTCATTGAGAACTTTTATACGGTGCAAGAAAAATTCAAAAATTATTTCGATAAAAACATTATTTTTTAGTTTAAAAATTGCACGTAATTTCGTAGTGGACTATCAATTTGGGACGGAGTGAGTATATATATTTTTTAAGGTCGTGTCGAGTTCATAGGCCCCATTGGACATTTTTGTTATCAAATGGATGACAACCCACAACAGATAATTAAAAAAATTTACAAACGTAAGTATCCTCTACCTCACTCAATTTTCTCTTGGCTTAAGATTCAATAGTAGGAAGATCTGAACATTCAAGTTAAGTCACCATAAGAATTTTTGACTGGATATGTTATTATAACATCCGATTATTGAAATTCTCACTATAATATTCTCACACTTTCCTGGTAAAAATCTTGCACAAATCAGGGGCATCCAAAACCGAAATATATGGCCCAAATATGCCGCGCGAAAACTCGTTCGTCTGCCAGCACAACAGAAATTCTATTTGAACAACATCAGCTCAATTCAATAACAACAGGTACACAACACAAATTAACTCAATACAAAGAGTACTTAATACCGAAATTAAGCGAAATATGCAAATACTAGACTATAGTTTTTTCATCTAACCGAGCATGGAAGAACCATGCCTCGGACTCCAGAATGGATTCACCTTATTCCCATCGACATGGGTCAGATCAATATCTTCAAAGAAAGGATTGTTTTTGAAGCACTTGAGCGCGCGATCATCGCTGATAGGGGCATACTTGGCTTGTTTCATGGGAAAAGAATTGTCTTGAGGAGCAAAAAGATTTGGGTGACAATTTTCATCATCATCAAATGTTGCCCATCTTTTGGAGCTGCTGTTGTTCTGCTTCTCTCTAGCAGCATTTTTCAAAGTTTCCATCTCTCCAACATGGTCTTTAAATTCTTTTCTCACCACATTCAACACAACATCACCGTAGCGATCGCACCATGACCTAAAATCAAATTACAAAAACGCGGACATCAAAGATAAATAGCATTAGACTTGGTGTCGGGTGCAGATACGTGAATAAGTGTATATGATTCATCTTGCCATGGACGCGATAAGAAATATAGTCATTGTTAGCACTCACTTGGGAAAGAAATTTTTCAGGTCTGCTTTGTCAACTGGAAGCCTGGTTGAAATTACATCTATTTGATCTTTCCTAAAACACAAATTTAAACAGAAAATTTATGAAAAAGCATTAAACTCAATTAATATTCCATCAGTCTCAAAGAATTCAAGAGGTGGATTTAAGTGGAATGCTTACGAGAACTGAACATTTGGATTTTTAGCATTGAGTTCAGTCTGGATTCGCAAGAGCTCCTTCTTTATCTTCTCCCCCAAAACCTACATAAACCACAAGAACATCTGACAGTTAATTACCTCTTTGTTCACAGTTAACAAAAATAATACTCCACTAAATAGTCATTATCTCTAAATAAAATGAATGCCACTATGCAATGTAGGATACCTTGTCAACAAAGAAATCCGAAGGTGCTCCATTTGAATGTAACTTCCTCTTGATTTGCCTTGTATCCGGTCCCTCCCCGACCGGACTAGCGACAAGCCGGTTTGATCCCGAAAACGCCTCACTATCCGATCTTTCGCTAAGTGGCAGAGGAGCTGTTTCATCCTCTGACTCACTTTTCTTCCATTTCTTGAACCCATCAAATCCCCATTGTTTCTTTCCCGATTTCGATACCTTTTCCTCATAGTGAAGGCCATGATCACCATTTTCATGCCTCTCCTCCTTTTGAAACAAAGTCCTAAACATCTTCTTCTTCGACTTTTCACTCTTTTCGCTCTCACCTCTGTTCTCCACCTTTTTCGACTCCGGTGGCGAGCTCTCCATCATGAGGATGCACTTAGTTTCACTTTCTTTCTGTCTCAGATTACTATCCCAAAAAGGTTCATTCTTGGCAGAGGAAAAATTGTCTGGACCGGGATCGATTGGACCCATATTTTCCTTACCTTTTCCATTTTTATGAGATGATCCAAACCCAAAAACAGAATTTGATCCTTTCATTTGCCTTGTGGCTGAACCGTTTTTCGATTTGGTTTTCGAATTTGAGTTCTCTTTAGGAAGTAAACATTTCTCATCTTTCAAATCAATAACAGACCACTCATCTGAGCCATCTGAGCTTTCTTTCGTTGCGGAAGCTATCACGTCTCTTGCCTCAATTTCAGCTCCTTGAACTGCTAATCTCTGTAACAAAGGCCTCTTTGATGAATGGTACTCATCCTCTGTGATACATTTCGCATACAACAACTCCTACAATTTGTATTTTGAGAAATTCAGCTCAATAGTTTCAATTCTATGCCATAATTCAAAAAGTGTTACTTTTTTATTACGATTTCAAAAACAGAGGGAAAACAGAGGCATACCTGCAAAAAGACCAGTTTATCTTTGAGAATGGTGGGTTGTTCATAATCAGCTGGGGAAGCGACAAGGGTGTCGAGAAGATGAGATTTAAAAGCAGAGACCTCAGTTTCAGCCAAAATACCCTCCTTGCAAAGACCCATCAGCTTGTGGATCTGATGGAATGAATCCTGCTGCCATTTCAGGTTGTCTGACTGTTGCTTCGACAGCTGCTGCTCCGCCGCCGCGATCGCCGGTAAGCGCCGTTTCTTGAAGGAGAAAGGGAGGATGTTTTTGCAGATTGAAGTGATTGAGTCGTGGAGCGAGGTGTAGTATGTTGGAGTGTATGATGATGTGTATACCATTTTCAGAAAACAGAGGTTTTTTGAATTGTTGCACAGGATGATGGAATTTGTTGCTGATTTTGGAATTTGCGGAGCTGTGAATTTTGATTTGTGAGGGTCTGTTGTGAAATTGGTTTAGGAGATTTGTCGATTGAGTTAAATGGGTATTGTTTTTCATGTGTTTGGTGGAAAGGTCTTATTCACGGTTTCAAATAATTATATTCTCCAAACGGTCACTTGAAACTAGCCGTTGAGGTTATTGACGTTGGCTACAAACGACGCCGTGCCGTGTATCCGTTTTTATATTATCGGGCCAACAAAGAAAGGACTTTGGGCCATTATCCGTTTTCATGTGATGGATGATTAAGGGGTTGATCTAAAATCCCCCTTTCTCATTCAAAATAATTTTCCAAATTACTCTTCTTTTTTCCTAAAAGCACTAAAAGGTCGTTTAATCAATTTGAGCACGGGTTGATCTCAAATAGCTTAATTTTTCAATACATAATAACGAGTTTTTAAAAGTGTTCAGACTCTATTTGTTTATGTAGCAAATTGATGTTGAACAACGTTTTAATTCTGATCAAAAAAAAAAAAAAAAGAACAACATTTTAATAAATAAACACGAAAAACAATTTTTAAGCTAGGACCTTCAACTACTTTTTCAGTGGAAAAGATATTTATGATATTGAACTTAATTTGTGGGTTCAAATAGTAGCTTTTCAAATTAACATTAACAATCAATATTTCAAATGGGTAAATGTCTTTGCTTTTTATCCCGTCATTTCATAATTCAGGGCTTCTTAGTTGGGAAGGCTTTGCGTTTCGTTTTTTTTTTTTTAACCGGATGCTTGTGTTCCGCTGTGATGCTTTTTTTCCTTATTTCTTTTAATCTCTCTAAATTTCTAAAGATTAATAAAGTATTTTTGCTGATAAAAAAAAAAATTTGAGGGCCTCTTGGACCTTGGAGGGCATAGAAAATTGTTGAGAAAACTAATAAAGTATGGGAATTGAACTTCACACCCCCCATTTCAACATCTACACCCCATTTTTGTTTTTATTAGGATGAAATTACTGAAATACCCCTCCATTTTATAATCCCTTGGGGGTGCAGACGTTGAAATGAAGGGGTATTTCAGTAATTTCACCCTAATAAAAACAAAAAGGGGGTGCGAATGTTGAAATGGGGGGTGTGAAGTTCAATTCCCTAAAGTATTTTGCTGATCAAGTGGCCTTGCTATTGAGACGGACCAGCCCTTTTCTTTTCTTTTTTTCTTTTTTTTTTATCGGCTTTGTTAGTGAAATTCATCAAGATAGGGGAGAGGGGACGAAAATCCAACCAAGGTTAGAGAAATTAAAACATCTATCGGGACAAGCCCAAAACACCCGAAGGCCAGACCATAAACACTGAAGCCCAAAGTAAAATAAAGGTCTGGCCCACACCTGATGGTCTAAATCCATACTGGGCATTTCATTGCTTTTTCCTCATGTGGAGTCATAGCACACACGAGACTTCCCTTGTATTGGCACTTCCACAAATAATAGATTAAATCAATTAAAATTGAGAGCGTTGTGAAATTGAAAAAGAAAATTAAATGAATTTCAATGACATAAAAACATAGAAAAATTTCTTTCCGGTGATGTTACTTCGAAAATTCAACGACTGTTTTTTGCTTTCTGCAAATAAATAAAGAAAATATAATGAAAAAAATTACAATTTCCTTCTTTATACAGAGATAAATATGATAAGAGTTTAAATTAATCCCAAAAAAAAAACCAAACAAGCTGAGTGCTGATAAAAATAAAAATAAAAACTCTCCCAACGGGCAGGGACGGAGCTCTAGAGTGGGGAGGTGCCACGTGCCACCCCGTTTCGAAAAAGCCACCGGAAAAGAAAAAAAAAACCGAAGACAAATAGTAAAATTTAAAGAAGAAGATGTCTCTTGCTAGAACTTCCTCTGCCAACGTGGTTGGAGCGCTTAAGCATATGGCCCACTGCCCAGGTTCAAATCTCGCACACAATTCACTTTAGTGATTTTTCTTTTCTTTTTTTCTTACCAATTGGAGAGGGACATGACAAGTTAAACATTAAAATTTTTCTCAAAGTTTAACATTTTTATTGCATATTTCTTTACAGACTATGTTGTGTACGAATGTAGAAAGCGGCGACTGTTGTTGGAACGACCATCCAATTTTATTTTGTGACAGGGCTAACATAGAGAGGGTGTGAATAGGTGTCACACGGACTTTTTCAACACATAAGTTGTTTTTATAGACTGAAGTCATTGGACTAGCTATTTACGGGTATACAAAAAAAGAACTAATAGCTTGTACAAAAAATGAAAACATTGCAATTTAGAGCTTTATCGGTTGGGATAAGGACAAATTAATATTGTAATCTCTTATATTCGAATACCATAAGACAATTGGAAGAAACCTTTATTTATTTTCACAAAAAAAATCCCATAACAAAACCTAATTATATGACTTCCTAATTAATTTTTTTCTTTAAATTTTTCCGCATACCATGTAACTGTTTTCCATTGAACAGTGCCATCCCCGTGGCCGAAGTCGGGCTCCGTCCCTGCCAACGGATTACCTGTGCTGTGCATTGTTGCACAACACACACTCTTAGCCCCGAACGAATCTGATCGAACCGAAAACTTTATTATTTTTAATTCCAGAACCAAAACGGACAGGGGTCCGTACTAGACCAATACCGGTCAATTCAAGTGTCGGTCATATTTTCACTCCTATCTCTCCCGACATCTCAATTCTCCTTTCTAAACCTAAAAATCAAAAACTCGTTTTCTCATAACACATTTCCGGTACTTCCACCCAAACCCATAAGTAATATACAAAATGTTAAAAATGAAAATGTGAAAAAAGGAAGGTGTCTGGGGGATATGGTATCACCCCACATCACAGCCCTCCATTATTAAATTCCAAAAAACTTGATACCGGCTTCCAACCGGTTGCACATCCCAAAAAAAAAAAAAAAAAAAACCTTAACCAGGAGGGTTAAGCCTTCTTCTTCATCGACTACACCATCACTTCACCCAAAAATCAAAAACTTGTTCTCCTGTAACTCATTTTCGTGATTCCCTCCGAACACCAAGAGTGCAACCATATAAATGAAAATGTGAAATTATAATTCAAATCAATTTTGGGTTTAGAAATGAGAAGTGAGAAGTAGTGGGAGATAAGGGTGAAAATATAACCAATGAACCCAAATCGACCAGTATTTTAGGTTTTCAGTACGTCTAGCCCGGAACGACCCGTTTCAGAAGTAAAAAAAAAAATTTGGTTCGTCTCGGTTGCCTGGACCGGCCGCACGAAACCAAAATTGTTAGCCCACATAGGACCTAACCGAAACTATAGAGGATTTTTGTCGCTCGATGCTATAAAGATTTTGAAGACAAAATGGACACGTTGCCCTAGCTTTGATGAGACTAGTCTATATATATATATATATATATATATATATATAATCATTTCACTTTCACCCCCACACATCTCTTTGAAGCCCATTTACCCCACAAAAATGTGGTCTTTCTATCAATTTCTCGCTCTAATGTTCCCTTTCTCTTTGGTCTTGCTCCCTCTCTCTGTCATGGGTCTCATCCCCAACCTCCTCCGTGCCCTTATTCCTCGCCAGTCGGCGGCCATGTCGAAAAAAATGTCCGAGGTCTATCTGTTATTGTTGTCCACTTGTCTCAGTTTCTCCTTTGCTTGCCTCTTGGACATGGAATTTGGGTACAAGGTAGCGGAGCTAGAAATGAGTTTGGCTCCATTGGTTATGACCTACTGTTTGTGTTTGACCTACTGTGGTTTCTACACCCTAGCTACAACTTTTGGTGTGTTCGTGAACCGAGTCCTCACTCAGGGTTGTTCTTTCCTCCGTGGTGGTGGGTGGCTCAAATCCTACCTTCTTAGACTCACCTTATACATTTTGTGGGAGGTGACTCTTCACTCCAAGAAGAATGTCTTTGTGGTCTTCCAGTCTTCTTTTCTCCTGATTTCGTTCCTCTCTTTCGCTGCTCTATTCGGCTGAAAGGAAGATGTTTCAAAATTGGCTCTACTAGTGAATCACCACTTGAGCATCAGTGTTAGAGAGTCGGTCATTTTTGTAGTGCAACTTTCTGTTTCATGTCGTTGGTACTCACATATGACATGCTCGTAAGACTCTTTTTTTATTATTATTTTTAACATAGTTTTACGATTAGTTTCTGGTATCTCTCTCGTATAACTTTATTTTAGTTTTACTTTTAATTTTGCAGAGAGAAGGTAATCAATTTCCTTATAGTGTTGATAAGCCCGAAGATGCTTTGCTGGACGAAGGTCTACATGAGAAGGAAGGTGAAAAAGCATCAAACAAAGCTTTGAAGGTTGTAGTCGGTGGTGGAGCTTCGGAGAAGATTGTAGTCCGTGGTGGAGCTTCGGAGAATGTTGAAGTCGATGAAGATGTTGATGTTTTTATTGTTTTCTTGTCTTTTCTTCTAGTTTCTCCCATTAGTGAAGTTGGTTTTACCACTCTGATGCACTATCCTTAATTTTTGTTTGAATGAAAAGGTTTGTCTATTTATTTCCATTCTAATACCGTGCCTTCGAGAAATTTCAAAAAAAATTTTTGTTAGAAGCTCCACCATAAAATAGCGTACAACACAAAGTAGTCGGGGTACGCGCAATGCTGACTACTAACAATTTCTCTTGAATTTATTTTTTTTTTGAAATTTCTCTAAGGTTGGTGGGTATTAATCTGAAAATAAATAGACAAATCTCTTCCAAATCGTCATTTTCATTCAAACAAAAATTAAGGATAGTGCACCAGAGTGGTAAAACCAACTTTACTGATGGTAGAAACTAGAAGCAAAGACAAGAAAACAGAAAAAATATCAATATATTCATCAACTCTTAATCCTGCTTATCATCAACATCTTCATCGACTTCAACATTCTCCGAAGCTCCACCACCGACTACAACCTTCAAAGCTTTGTTCGATGCTTCTTCACCTTCCTTCTTCTGTAGACCTTCTTCCAGCAAAGTAGCTTCGGGTTTAGCAACTTCGGGCTTATCAACACCATAAGGAAATTGATTACCCTCTCTCTGCAAAATTAAAAGTAAAACCAAAATAAAGTTATACTGGAGAGATAAGAGAAACTAACTGTAAAACTATGTTAAAAATAATAAAAAAAAAAAAAAAAGTCTTACGAGTATGTCATATGTGAGTACCAACGGCATGACACAGAAAGTTGCACTCAAGAAGTGTCCAAAAATGACCGACTCTCCAACAGTGATGCTCAAGTGGTGATTCACCAGTAGAGCCAATTCTGAAACATCTTCCTTTCAGCCGAATAGAGCAGCGAAAGAGAGGAACGAAATCAGGAGAAAAGAAGACTGGAAAACCACAAAGACATTCTTCCTGGAGTGAAGAGTCACCTCCCACAAAATGTAGAAGGTGAGTCTAAGAAGGTAGAATTTGAGCCACCCACCACCACGGAGAAAAGAACAACCCCGAGTGAGGACTCGGTTCACGAACACACCAAAAGTTGTAGCTAGGGTGTAGAAACCACAATAGGTTCACAAACATGGAGTCATAATCAATGGAGCCAAACCCATTTCTTGCTCCGCGACCTTGTACCCAAGTTCCATGTCCAAGAGGCAAGCAAATGAGAAACTGAGACAAGTGGACAACAATAACAGATAGACCTCGGACATTTTTTTCGACACGGCCGCTGACTGGCGAGGAATAAAGGCACGGAGGATGTTGGGGATGAGACCCATGACAGAAAGAGGGAGCAAGACCAAAGAGAAAGGGAACATTAGAGCGAGAAATTGATAGAAGGACCACATTTTTGTGGGAAATGGGTTTCAGAGAGATGTGTGGGACTATGGGGGTGAAAGTGGTGAAAGTGAAATGATTCACACACATATATATATAGACTAGTCTCATCAAAGCTAGGGCAACGTGTCCATTTTGTATTCAAAATCTTTACAACATCGAGCGACAAAAATCGTCTACAGTTTTGGTTAGGTCCTATATGGGCTAACAATTTCAGTTTCGTGCGGTCCGCCCAGGCAACCGAGACGAACCAAAAACTTTTTTTTTACTTCCAAAACCGAAACGGATCAAGTTTCGCCTAGGCGTACCGGAATCCTAAAATACTGGTCGATTTGGGTACATTGATTATATTTTCACCCTTATCTCCCACTACTTCTCACTTCTTATTTCTAAACCCAAATTGATTTGAATTACAATTTTTCACATTTTCATTTATATGGTTGTAGTGTTGGTGTTCAAAGGGGACCGAAAATGAGTTACGGGAGAACAAGTTTTTGATTTTTGGGTGAAGTGATGGTGTTTTTTTTTTTTTTTGATAAACGGATCTCTGGGCTAGCTTGTGTGCAGTTCAATTAATTCTGGGCCCTGGAGAATGGAGCTTACAACCAGACATTACCCCCAGTGGCCGCAAGAGTTTGATGGCAACGAAAATCAAACTTGAGATCTTAAGTGGGAATAAATTTGTAAGTCTCTAGCATTGAACCCATGATATGCACGTATATCATGAAAATTAAAATTAAAATAAATAAGAGAAGGTTTTAGGTGCGTATCTGCTCATGTTACATTAATTTAACATTTTCATTGTAAGTTGTCAACGTATAAATGTCTCTATTTTTTATTTTATTTTTTTGATAGGCCTATAGTGTTACATATATAATCCTATATTTTTACAATATATCAAATCAAAACTATAAAAAATCAATACATTTTTCGAGCTTTCACATAAAAAAATCAAAAAACCAAGTTAGTGGAACACCCCTATAGAATGGAGCTGTATCAATATCTCGCGCATGAAAGGGTTCGTCGCTTCAATATCTCGTACAGGAAAGAGTTCCGACGATCGCCACGACAGGGATGAGGAGCTCGTCATAATTACTCCCTATATAATGACCAAAAAGAAAAAGAAAATTCCACCTTAAAATGAAAATTAGTACTCCAAAACTAAACCCAAAAAGTTCTTTAATGAACAATTCTCTCCATCTATCTCGGAAAATCAACTGTATTTTCCCAAATACTCTAAAAGGTCCTTTATTTTTCAATACATTATAACGGAATTTAAAAAGTGTTTAGACTATATTTGTTTATGTAACAAACTGATGTTGAAATGAAATTTCAGAACAGGTACCCAGATTCAATGAAATTTCCAGATTCAAAAGCATGCATATATAGAGCTCAAATGAAAAAAAAAAACTGAAACATCGAAAAACTTACAAACAGAATACCGAGAGAGAGAGAGAGAGACTTACGGTGGCCAGAGTCAGAGTACCGTCGCCGGAGTCAGAGACTCACGGTGGCCGACTCGCCGTGGATCTATGGAGAAGCAGAGAAGGAGAGAAATCACCTCTTCACTCTTCAGTCTAAAGTGTCGGCCACTCTCCAAATGTACAGATGTATTCTAAACCCTAACTAGGAATATCTTATATATATCCAGGGGGGTAGTAGTGTAATTTTAAAATAAACCAAAGGGGTTTATGTGATATGTATATATAATATAAGGGGTTCCTATGTAATTAACAAGTTTCGGTTCGGTTCGGGTATAGGTTCGGTTCACAGGTAAACCCATTACTGAACCGAACCCGTTCGGTTTCCCCTCCATCTAAACCACACCCGTACCTACGGGGCAAAAATCGGTTACGGTTCGGAGAAAAAAAGCGATTTTCGATTCGGTTACCCATCGGTTGGGGGATATTGCCATCACACGTGGTCGCCTCAATATCTCGCACAGGAAATGGTTCAGGGGAAATCCAACTCCCCCTTTGACGATCGCCACGACGGGGACGAGGAGCTCGTCATAATTACTCCCTATATAATGACCAAAAAGAAAAATAAAATTCAGCCTTACAATGAAAATTAGTACTCCAGTGAACAATTCTCTCCATCTATCTCGGAGAATCAACTGTATTTTCCCAAATACTCTAAAAGGTCCTTCAATTGGTTTGAGCATGAGTTAATCTCAAATGGCTTGATTTTTCAATACATTACAACGAGATTTAAAAAGTGTTCAGACTTTATTTGTTTATGTAACAAAAAATTGAACAACGTTTTAATAAATAAACACAAGAAACATTTTTAAGCTAGGAACTTTTAACTATTTTTCAGTAGAAAAGATGTATATAATATCGAACTTAATTTTTCGGATCAAATAGTATCTTTTCAAGTTAACATCAACAATCAATACTTCAAAGGCTCGTGGACTTAAGCCAACGGCTGGGTGCGGTGAACTTAGATTCGGCAAGTAACTCTTAGGACGATTTGTGAGGATTTAGAATCGTAGGGTAAGATTACATGTAACCGCACAATGATTTATAGTGTTTGATTCATTCCCATGGTTTTACCCTTTCAAGGGTTTTCCACGTATATCTTCGTGTTCTTCAATTGTTTGTTTTTCATTTGTGTGATCGATTAAGTTTTTTTTTTTTTGATTTGTAGCCTGATTTTTACGATAGCAAATCTAGGCGATGTAGGTTTTTTCACAAATCAAATTAACAGGCATGCAAAGACAAAATAGAAAGGGAATAATACATTACAAATGAAATCCAATCGAGTTTTTTTTTTTTTTGCTAAAAGATAAAAATTCCATTAAACCAACTGAAATATCGCTGGGAAAGAGAAAGACGGGGTATAAAACTCACCTAATAAGAGCTGTTACTTTTTCTTGGCACCCCGAGCGAGTTATAGCCATGTACGTACGTACACTTTATCGATCAATGCACTGAAAATAAATTCCGAAAAAGTAAGAGAGAAAAATGCTCCAAAGAAAATCAAATTTGATTCCGTTCAAATATCTCCTGCAAGAGTACTCTATCAATTCAAGTACAACGAGGACCAGTTTCAGCTATTGTTTGTAAATTACTGTATTATTCTTTTCGTTAGCGATGAATGTATTGTCTTATGGAGTAAAATAATTCACTTTATAAAAAACTTGGTTAAAAATTTTTGGGGATTATTGATTCCTGTCGATGAGAGGAATCGGAAAAATAAAAAATTATGATTCGAACTTAAATTTTGATGGATAATGACAAAAATCAGCCAATAAGCCAATTTTTTAAGAATAATAAGGATATTCTCACCATAGCACGAATTTGCAGTTAGGGCAGGACTCAAAGCTTTGAGGGCAGCGGGACAGAGGTGGCTGGCGTTGGAAAGAATAAGGACGGAAGAAGCGATATATAGCAGAATTAAATAGGAAGAATAAAAGCGACGGCAGAAGAATCTTAAGGCGTTGCAACTAACTTAACCGCGGAGATTGCCATTGTAGATAAGCCTGAGATGGCCGTAACCCCATACTTGCCCCCTTCTGGCCATGATATGAGCCATTAGAAGAAAACACTCACAACCAATCTGCAACGAACCAATACGCCGCTACTACAATGAACCAAATGGCCGCTACAAGGACTCATACGGCGGCGATTTGGTTCGTTGCGGATTGATTGTGAGTGTTTTATGTAACCAGATCAAAACAAACAAGAATGGAATGGAATGGAATTACTCCGATCCCTTCCTACTACTCTACTTTATAAGGAAGTTCTATAATGAAGAAGCCTTAAAGTAGGAGTAGAAAAAATAGGAGTGTTGGTCAAATCGCGATTTTTACTCTTCTGTTTCCTATGGCTTATCCAGTTATCCCTTACAGGTTATCCTTTCCTTAACAAAGAAACGTGTTAAAAATCTGCTAAACCTATTCCTTCGGCCGGGCTTGGTGTTACTTTTACGTGATTTTATTCACTTTTTTTTTTATAAATAATAATAATAATAAAAAAAAAGAATTGGAAAGACTCAAGGGTATAACAGAGGCTTCAACTATAGATGTATGGGCGCGGTATTATAGAACATAGCAGCCATGGTGGTTGGTATTAGGGCTGCTCAAAAAAGCCGCTGAACCGTGAATCCGGTCCGGACTTAACCGATCCGCACGTTTTGAATTTTAACCGTGGATTAATGGTCCGGACACGGATTTTGATTTTGAAACCATGGATTAACCGATCAGGACCGTGAGATTTTTATATAATTTTTTTAAAAAAATAAATATATATGTATAGATAAATAATTTTATCACTTTTATAAATATTATCAATTTGGTATTTTGATATAAAGGGTTATATTGTTATCTCCTATAAAATCTAGGGAGTAAACTATTAGATTGAAGTTCTGATTGGTTTCTATTTCTGCTAGTGCCTTTGTTTGTGAACTGGAGTCATCTACTAGGATAAGTTTGTAATCTTGATTTCTTGATTGGTTTCTATTCCTGCTGGTGCCTTTGTTTGTGAACTGAAACTATCTACGTACAAGTTTGTAGTCTTGATTGCATTGGTTTGTATTTCTACCGGTGCATCTACTACTTGATTTTCTTCATGTAAGGTGCGAACATGGACAGAATTTGAAATTGAGTTGATTTTTTTTCAATAGAATTAGTTGAAAATCCGTGGACAAATCTGGAACCGATCCGTGACTCGCGGATCGGATTGGAACCAAACCGTGAGACTTTTGGATTGGACACAGATTTTATTTTCGAAAAACCGTGACTCACGGATTAGGATTGGATTTATGCCAATCCGGACCGTGAGCACCCCTAGTTGGTATGGTAGAGGAGAGAGGAGGGACTAAATGAATTTGTCACTCCAAGTTTATTTACATAATACTAATCTAATATAGTACTCCCTCTATCCCAATTTATTTGCTCACTACGAAATTACATGCAATTTTCAAACTAAAAATTAATGTATTTATCAAAATAATTTTTGAATTTTTTTTTCACCGTATTAAAGTTTTCAATGAGATCTATTAAACAAGATCCACATTGATTAGAAAATTATTTTTGCAAATATATTATTTTTTAGTTTGAAAAATTGCACGTAGTTTCGTAGTGAGCAAACAAATTGGGACGGATGGAGTATTACAGAATGACTTTTCGTGAGGAGGGTTGTGGTTGCGACAAGTGGCATGAATTGGTTGGTTTGTCATTTAGAATTTTGAGAGAAGCAGGTGACTTACTTACATAAAACAAAGATTTGTTATGAATCTCATTTAAATTTGAAACTCATATATCTTGCTTTCCATAATAAAGCAAAGAATCTTTAATTCTATCTTCTATCCCTGCCAAAAAGTTATCATGGAGAAAATAAAAATGTAAAATGTAAATTCACCAAAAGAAAGTTTGAATAGAATGTGACAATTCCTAATTAATTTGTTATAGAGAGTAATTGGTGTATTTGCTGAAATTAAAGTATAATAATATGGAAATCAGTTTTCTATGGTTTGGGAACAAATTAAATTCGTGCAAAATTTGATCACTTGACAAAATTCAAATTAGCTCAATCTCAATTCAAATTCAAATTCTACGTAATATTAGGCTCTAAAATTAAGGGCAATTGCTAGCACTAAGAAGTTTTCAAGATACATCCGTTCAAAACTATGAATTCTCTCCCCAAATTTGGTTATTGGAGTCCCTACAATAGTGCATTAGGATGGAGTTCTCCATTCTAGGAGTTGTTGCATGGAGATCTCCAATGTAAATTAAAGATGTTGGCTCTATCCTAATATTTTCTATCTTTCGACAAGGTAAAAAAAGAAGCAGCAATGACGTCTCATAAACCACCACATTCTATTAGTGATCCCTTCTCATCCCATCTTCGATAGCAACGTCAACATTGAAAGACCAAAGATGACATTTGTATATCTCTAGCTATGATTTAAAATTACATTTACTCCTATTTCTTTGGTCGTTTGGCTGATAATTTCTTTTATATATCATGATTTTGTGTTACCTAATGCGCTAGCTTCATAATCAACAGTTGTTTGAGGTATCTTAATTTGATTAATTGTCCTTTTCTTCCTGTGGCAAGTAGGTAATATTGATCATGCCATAAGTATACCAGTAACGCAGATTGGTAAATGCTTACCTGATTTAATTTTTCAAATCTTAATGTGAGTTGTTTTATTTTTTATCCTAATTTGAAACTGAATTTGAGTTTCAATAGTTTCAAGTTTTTTTATCCTTATCTGAATTTGAAGAGATTGATCTTCTTTCCGTCATGCTTTCGCTTATTAATATAATTTTTTGTACGAGGAATTTTCAAATATGATCAAGGCATGAGGTAAATCCAAGATTTGACATTGTCACACTTATCCTTCTGCAATTTTATTTGTGCGCCTATGAATTGTTTTTCGTGTATGTAGTATTTTTCTTGATTTTGACACCTATACAAATAAATATATCTTCTACCGTATAGCAAATTTGTGCATAAAAATTTAAGGGGGTTTTTTTTTTCCTCCAAAATGAATCCAGTAGTTTTATGTTAGTGGTTAACAAAAAGTTTGCCCACAAATTTAAACCATTTGTAGTTGGATTCGTCCCGTGCATTACACATTTAAGCTAGCTCATTCCAAATGTGTCTTTAATGTCTTAAATAAATAGTTTAAAATTTAGGAGTTGGAATTTTCGACAAGACACGAGAACAGGATACGAACCCGACACAAAGTTAGCAGTTTAGAGCCTGTTATTTCTGACATAGAATACGAATATTACATGAGACGATAACACATCAACAAAACAGTTCAGGTTAGGGGTGAGAGAATTCTGATACGAACACGAGATGACACGACATGATACAACGTGAGGTGGGAATTTATGAAAGGACAAGATAACCTGACATGAAGTTTGCCCCAGAATTTTTAACCGTTTGTACTTGGATTCATCCCGTGCACAATAACATTTAGGCTCATTCTAAATGTGTCTTAACTAGGTCCTAAATGAATAGGTTAAAATTTTGGGGTGGAAATTTCTGACACGACACGAAGTTAGCGGGTTAGAGTCGGTTATTTCTGACACGAAACACGAATATGACACGACACGATAACATGAAAAGCTAAACAGGTCGAGTTAGGGTTGAGAGAATTCTGACACGAACACGAGATGACATGACATGAACACGACGCAGGGTGAGAATTCATGAAGGGACACGATAACCCGACACAAACCTGACACGAAGTTATCGGGTTAGGGTTATTTCTTGCACGGAACACAAATATGACACAACACAATAACACAAAAAGCTAAACAAGTCGGGTTAGGGTTGAGAGAATTCTGACATGAACACGACACGATACGATGTCCACCCCTAGGTTAAATGGGTCAACATTTATTACCTAATAAGTTATCCATATACCAAAATTACTAACATCGCTCCATAAATTGCTATTGATGCTCACAAAACTATTAATGTCACCCAAACTTTTACTAACAAAACCACAAAATTACTACTACCGTCCGAGAATTTACTAACACCACCCATTAATTGGGTTAATGAGTGGGTTGAGATTGACTATTTTCAAATGGATTGGGTTTTTGAAGTACAAGATTCATATTACATATATTTGGATATCCGTATTAAAAGATGTAAGTGATTGAAAATAAGCACGATCATCGGAAGTGGACAAATAAAATGGGACAGGGGGAATAGAATCTTGGCATTGTACTTCATTTTTCCTCGCATCTTGATTCCTCCTCCTTGACGGGTATTGTCATCTAAAAATATATTGCCCCATTTACGCGTATTGTCTTTAATTTTCTTGCATAGTTACACTTAAAAGATCACAGAAATTTGATTACTAACATTTTGCAAGAATTTGAGGTAGCGAGGGGAAGATTTAGGAGCATTCATTCTAGCCAATCGAAATCTAAAATTCAAAACCATAGATGATTTAATTATGAAAATTAATAATTAAAAAGAATAGAGGTAAATAAATTTGCTTTTTTAAAATTGTTGTGCATAGCATGGATCAGCACTAGGATTTTTTGTCCCATTTTGCAACATTATGCTTTAGAAGGTAACTAGATCCCGTGCATAGCACGGGTTCACTGCTAGTTGTGCTGCATTGAAAAATCAAGAAATTTGAGATCAACTTGTTTGTTCATGTAATAATCTAATGTAATAATGAGTTTTTAAAAGTGTTCAAACTTTATTTGTTCATGTAATAATCTAATGTTGAGTAACTTTTTAATAAATAGTAATTGTTGAGAAAACGGCCTTTGGGGTGGCCTTGCTATTGAGACGGACCAGCCCATTCCCCTCGATCATCTTCAGTAGTCGCTAAAGGAAGCCGCGGAACTTTTCTTTCCAAAATTGATGCTAACTGATACTATAATAAAGGGCTGCGCAACAACGAAACATGACAACACTAAGCAAGAGCTTATACGTATTTGGGAGAAATTTTGAAGGGTCATTCCGGATTCTTTTCTGATCAACAAATGTATGTTTCACTTGTGAACCTTACAGGAACTGGGCTTTTGCTATCTAAGGTGCAGCATTTCATTGCTTCGCCTCACTAGCACACCAGACTTGTATTGCACTCACACAAATAGATTAATTAAACCAATTAAAATTGGAGCAATGTGTCATTTTAAATAAAATTTCATTTTCATGACATAAAATGTAGAAAAATTTCTTTCCCGTGATGTTACTATGAAAATTCAACGACTCTTTATTGCCTTCTGCAAATAAATAAAGAAAATGTAATTAAAAATATATACTCCCTTCGTCCCTTTTTAAGTGTGTTACCTCGTAATTCCAACTTATTTTCTCTCACATCAACTTTTACAACTACTTTCCACTACTTACCCTTATCAATATAATAATTCTCACTACCTTTTCAAAAAGGAATCTACTTTTAAGGGCAAAATAGGAAATGTACCCACTAACTTTTTAAAACACTCACTTATTAAGGGACAGCAAAAAATGGAAATATCTACACTATAAAAGGGACGGAGAGAGTATTACAATTTCCTCGTTTATGTTACATAGAGAAGTTTAGAGATAAATATGACACGAGTTTGAATTTATCCCAAAAGAAATCAAACAAGCTCTCCGAACGGGTGCTGATAAAAAAACAACAAAAAAAAAACTCTCCGAACGGGTAACCTGTGTTGTGCATTGCTGCACAACACACATCCTTAACCCTGAACGAACTAGCCTCTCGTCTACTCACAAAAAGTTCAAGCATGATAGGATCAGTAACGGAAAAGAGGAGATGAATCTGGGGGAGAGTACGCAGTGGTGTCTATGCTTTTATCCTGATTTGGAAATTAATTTACCAGACACCACAAAATCTCCCCCATCACACAAGGGAAAAAATTAATCTCCGAACAGGGAAGGAAATTGGGTTTAAAGAACCGACAACTTTATCAGGGGAAAAAACCAAAGATTTTCTATTCCAAACACTATAATGTTTCTTCCCTTCTACATTTGACAAAAAGAAAAAAGTAGTAAAAGATTTATTACTGTATGCTAAATTTGTAACAAGGTGGCGAAGAGGAAACAGACACTGCAGGGGGCAAAAAACTGCCTGGAATTTCAACTTTTACCTTGAGGATGTGTAGAGGGAACTGGCTGTTGGGTTACTGCTTTTGGGGGAACCTTAGCCGCCATCGAGCGTAACTCATTCACAATCTCAGTGAAACTTGGCCTTTCTGACATTTCTGATGACCAACATCTCTCCATAAGTGATCTCCACTCTGGGTCGCAGGATTCTGGCACCAGCGGCCGCAATGTATTGCTCACAATACCTCCTGAAAGTATATACTATCAGCTGCTTGAACTTGATAAGAACGAAGTGCATGAAAGAAAAAAAATTAATAATGGGGAATGTTACCAATAATAGCCCCATAATGCAAGTCAGCATATGGTTCTTCTCCGGTAAGAAGTTCCCACATCACAATCCCAAATGAGAATACATCCACCTGAAAAGCAACAAAACAGAATACACAACTCCCACATTCAGCGAGAGAGAGAGGAGAGGAAGGGGGGAAGGATTATAGGTGGTCCTGTGAAAAAGATGATAGGTTGAAACCATTAACCTTTTCAGAAACGAGGCTACTGCTTCCATTCAGAAGCTCTGGTGCCATCCAAGGAAGAGTTCCCCGAACACCACCTGAGATAAGTGTCTGACATTTCACCTTGGATAGCCCCAAATCACCAACCTGACACAAAACTCATTGCCAGTCAGCTGATATATTGCACACAACATAGACAAAATAAAAACATGAACTATAGTAAAAAGGGAAGATAATTGAATTTCTAATTTGATATGTACTTAATCTTGGAATGATATGATTTTTAACTTTCTATTGTTAACACAAGGCTGACTGTAGTGCTGCTCTTTTTCCTCTCAAAGAACCTCAGCAATCAGCACACGCATATTTTTCCTATCAAAGAATCAGGTCCAACAACACTTAGTGGGCTTACACTTGCCACCTCTTTTCCTATCCAAACAATGGGTTTGAGCTCCTTACCCAATGAACTAAACTATTAAGTTCAAGCCCTGTTTGGCTTATATATTTTGTATTTTTCCATAAAAAGTTTCAAATAAAAGCAATATTAGGCCAAATTATAAACTCGTGTCCATATAGAAATATGTATCAGAACATAATTGCATAACACACTCAAAAGCATAAATATATCTAAATGTAATTACCAAATGACCCCCACATTCGTATCCGCTTACAAGTTAAACCCAAGTGCATGTGATATGGATTATGTGCCCTACTTAAAAAGATAGCAACCAAGTATGGGAAATAAAATAGTACTAATGGTCCCCCGACTTCCTCCCGGTGTTTCTTTCCGGCATCATGATTAGGAGGAAAAACAATACCCTGTTCAGAATACTAAAGTAACAGGAGGCCTGCTCAGCTAACCTTGCATATCGGTCTGTGAGGATCACGAAGATTGACAAGCAAGTTGTCACTTTTCAAATCAAAGTGTACAATATTCTTTCCATGCAAGTACTCCATTCCAAAGGCAACATCCATAGCAATCACTAGACGCTTTCGTTTATCAAGATTCCTAACAACAATTAGTAAAGCATCAATTCCTTCGGACTTCTCAAATGCATATCGGCTCAAACTAAACAAGGAAAGGTATAAGGATTCAAGAACCAAAAGGAGCACATTTTACCTCTCACTTTTCTGCAAAGCAGTTCTTAGAGAACCATTAACCATATATTCTGTAACTGTTGCCACTGAACCACCCGGACCATCAAGCACAACCCCATAGAAGGCTACCACATTCGGATGGTGCAAGTCAGCAAGCTTGATTGCCTCATTCCAGAAGTCATCTCTCTAATGAAATCAATAGAACAATATTGTTAACAATAAAACATCAAAAAAATCAATGGAGGAAAAGCATATTGATCATAGTGGAAGGACCAACAAACCATGCGTTCTTGTTCCGAAGGTTTCCCAGCAAAACACCTATCATTGATCCGTTTGATTGCAACATCAGTACCCCTCCATTTTCCATGATAAACAGTACCAAAGGTGCCAGAACCCAATTCCCGAAGTTCCTCGAGGTCACTGTTCTTTATAATCTGCCAAATCAAAAAAGAAAGATTTTTTATGCCAATCAGCAAGGCACTGAGTAAGAAATAAACTAATCTTCAACCTGTAAGCGACCAAGCCCATCCGATACAGGAAACCCGACATTAGTCTTTTCTGGAAGTTTGGCTTTGATGTCCTGAATTTAACCAACATTGACGGTTAAATGCAACCAGAAAATACATTCTACAGATGGAAAGAATAAAAGCTACCCAAAAAAACAGAAACAAGTGCCAAGGAAGGTAAGCAGTTTAAGGACCTCGAAGCCTGCTTTATTCAATTCAACATCAGTATTTTGAACTTCACTGTCTTGATTGACATCAGAAAGAGTTTCACTCCGGTCATGCATGGTGGTTATGTCCGGATTAGAAGGCATAGATGACTGCAGAACAGAAGCAGCTACGCCCTCGGCAACAGCCTGAAGTTCTTGCTTGATAAGTTCCTCTGCTGAACCTTCAACAGTGAATAAGAAAGTAAGGATTAATGAACAGACATTCCAGAAAAAAATAAGAGGAGAACAGGATACGCCCAAAAAAACAAAAAAAGACCGGATCTCACCTTGAGTCCTAGTCAAATTGCCACTGGGCTGGTAAACTCCATCATCCAACTGCACTGTGGCAGATACTTCCATTCTATTGCCTATTGGTAATTCTCCACTGCTTTCCATATGATTTTCCACAAAAGGATCCCTCATACCAAAACCTTCCTTTCTTAATGCGATTCTGGTAGGCCTCGGTGGAGGGAAATGAGCATCATACCGCAAATTCCAAGGATCTTGGTCACTGAAAAGTGAGGTTGAGGAGTCTTGTGCATCCCCAACCCTATAGGAAGGGGAAACAGAAATCGATATACTCCCATTGGAGGCTACATTTCCAATATTATCAGGAAGCAACTTATTATGGAACAGTGAAGGATTCTCTTTCCATTCACCAATAGGTGGAATTCTTTCAGTTCTCTGCGCTAAACTAGCATCACAAAAGGCAAGATTACCATAAGAAGATTCATCAGGAGCCATATAATTAATGCCAAGGTTTGACGGTTGGTATGATGTTGGAATACCCAAAAGAGGTGATTGTGCCACTTCAGAGGACTCTGGTGGTTGAAAATTATGCAAGCGAGAAACCTCGTTTGAGGAAGGCAGCAGCTCATTCGGTTTGATGTGATTAGTATCCAACATCATTCTCTGAGTGCTTACGGCATTTTTTACATGCTGCTCCCTTACAACATCTTCCTTCCTAGGATTCTCACTGGGTGACTTGGTCTGCTCTTTACCAACAAAAACCTCCTGCAGACTTATCTGGAGATTTTGTATCCCGACACCTATATGTTTGAGATGGTCGTACGACTCTACAGTATCTTCTTTAGGGCCAATGTCAGGAAGTTTATTATAATAGTCCTTTGGAGATTCGCGTACCAGATGATCTGACATTTGGAAAGGTATACCTCCACCAGGATTGCTATCACTGTTAACTACTTGTTTGTTCATTAAGATCTCCTGTTTAACCTGGTATTGGGGTGGCACTGCAAGAGGTACGGCAACATTCTTTTGGGATGTCTGAGGAAGGGTATTCATGGCTATAGCAGGAGACTGTACACCAGTGGTGAATCCTACGACACCCTGGGCAACAACTGATACTTTAGTGTGATCAGGATTCTCTGCACTCTGTAAAATTACTCTCTCATTTTCATACTGCTGCACAACATTCTGTGCGGCCATGACTGCCTCCAATTGAGGTTTCCCAGCTTCCTGATCTAAATTACTCAAAACCTTTGGTCGCGCACCTTGCTCAATAATTCGTTCTCCTGGGGCTCCACTTACCACACCCCTGTTCATTGGCAGGGCTCTCGTTTTGTCCTCCAATCGGAGACTATGATATATAGGGTTCAAATCAGATGCAGTGATTGCAGGGCTCTCTCTTTGGTCCTGAACCACTGTATCCGAATGTGCATGAGGCAATGCTTTCTCACACATATAACAGTCCTTGAACGTTGTGATTTTATCTGGAAAAGGTACCTGCTGATTAGGTACCCATCCCTCAGAAATAACCACTTGCTCTGGGTGTGAAACTTGACTCCATCCGTAACCTCCACCCACCACTGAAGGAGGGACCTGGGCTTGATAGGCATTGTAGCTTTGGTCACTGGGAAGCTGGACAACCCTTGCCCCAAATGTTCTTTCATTGGGATGGTGCTCTAAACGAATTTGTTGTGGTTGCACCATTGGTAGCACCATGTTAGGTTTCATACTGACATGAGTTGAAGGGGCCATTGTCATGTGCACAGCAGGGATAAACTGATGAGAGAAAATACCAGAAGCATTATCGTGGAACTGCGGACGTGCGGACATGGACCCAACATTCCCTAATAGCTGATTTGGGTACCCCATCTGTGTAGGAAATGTTTCTCTGGGAGAAGGATCAATATAAGCCTGCAAATAAGGTGCAGGGGGCTGAAAATTAGCTCCAGCTTGCTGCAAGTCGGCCCCAATTTGCTGCTGTTGTACAGTAACAGGCACAGATCTCTCAAATTCATACTCAGGTTGAGACGACATAGTTTGAGGGGTAGTCGACATCATCATTTGAATACCCAGTGGAGCGGTAGACGCTTCAGCATTAAATGAAGGGGTAGGATCCACACACCCCAATCTTGGGTTAGGTTCTTGAGTAGTCGCAGGATTGGCTTTAGGAGAAAACACACCAGTGGATAGGGGCCCAGTAACATCCCCTTGACAATGGCCTGACCCATCGATAGCCTCGGTCCCACTCAGATCTGAATTCTGCGTGGATGTCGCACTTGCCATGCTCTCCTTCCTCGCGATACTCCCACCGACTCCACCCATAATCCCATTCACCGCCTCAAAGTACCGCTGCCCACTATCTTGCGATTCGCCATATTGCATCACCCCAGAAGAGTCAAGCTCTGAAGATGAAAATAAAAACACCCTCAACTTAAATGACCCATCTGAAGACCTCTCTACAAATTTCTCATACTCATCCATCATATTGTCAAGATCATCAGGGCATGAAACAGATACAAGGGCGTCAAGATCTTCATCAGGTAACTGGTACTTGATAACAACATTTTGCCCGCAAGTATCAGCCATCTTCTGAACCAATTCGTCGAAGCTAACATCTCTCCTAACGCTAATAATCCTAGTCTGACCTCCAACATATCTGAGCATCCCATCGCTTGGCCTCGGAAGAATCTTTCCCCCAAAACTACACAGAAACTTAACCTTTTTCCCCGAAACTGAGTCCTCTCCGCACTCATCACTAGCCTGATCAGAGGCATTGCCACCGACCCGTGCCCCAGAACTTGGAGCAAGACAATACCCTGTCATCACATTACCACCAGGAGGAGCAACAACACCTACGGGCATCCGAGGGCACCAAGAAGCCACCCCGGAAGCAGCATTACTGTACCCTAAACCTACAAACCCTGCATTAGACACCGTTGCGGGGTAATAAACCGGTATTGACCCAGGACTACCAGCATCGTGAACTGGATTCCCTAAAAAACCCTCCATGTTCCTACCAGATGTCGTAGCCGGAGCAATGCGAGTCTCATCGGTCACTGTTCGAGCTGTATTAAGAGGGCGTAGATCTCTAGGTACTGAGCTCTGATCAAAAGCCATATCTAATAAAGATAAAACAATTTAGTGAAAAATAGTGAAACAGAGAAACCTAGGGTTTTATCAGTATTTCTACATCGCCACATCTAATACAGATACCAAATTTAATGAAACAGAGAAAGCAAGGGGGTTTCATCGGTTTTCCTACATTCAACTCAGTAGTTCTAGTATTGAACCTTTAAAAATCCTAGTTTTGAATTGAACTGAGAAAGGCATACGCAAAAACCTAGCACTTTCGCAATAAAATCCAGTAATAAGCAGTAAAACAGAAATAGATACATACCAGATTCGAGCCGACTCTCTGCGTGTGAGAGTGTGTGTGTGTGTGTGTGTGAGAGAGAGAGAGAGAGAGAGAAGACGAAGAAGTTGAAGAAAGAATCAGTGAATTGAGACTCGGTTCAATTCGACAGCCTTCGCGGCGATGCCTTCTCTCTCTCTCTCCAAACTTTTCTTCTCTTCTCTCTCTCTCTCTATATATATATATCTGTATATCTGTAATTCCTAATTAATTTTTTGTGTGTGATTTAGTATCGGGAAAACGTCAGCTGAGGAGGATTGAGAGTGGCGCCGTGTTAAGGAATGTGTAGCTGTGAGTTTGCTTTCTTAGGATTGAAGGAATTTTAGAGAGAGAGAGAGGAGAGAGAGGGATAGGGCACGTGGAGGGATTCATGCATTGTCGAGTGCGGAAGAAGAAGAAGATGACAAGGACTTGGGATTTGGTTTGAAAACTCTTGCCGAGTCTTTTCCCCAATCACAGGGAAGGAAAGACTCTTCTTTTCTTCTTTTCTTTTTTTTTCTTTTTTAAAAAACCCCCTTATTCATTTGTTTTTTCTTTTTCTTTTTTTACAATAAATCGGGACAGAACAACCGGTTATAACACCCACCACAACACTCTCACATACAGGTGGATCTCACGGATCGGATTAGTAATTTGTTGTTGTGTCCCTAGTATTATTGTTATTATCATTAGTTCATTTAGTTGAAAATTAGGTGATGTGGGATTTTGGAAGATTTGATAGTACTAAATGATATCCATACGCAAATATATTATCATAATCTTTTGGTCGCGATATTAAAATCCTAATTTGTAATACAGCCAATGAACAAGAAACATTTATCGCGAAATTGTTACGAGGGCACGAGGAATTTACTATCTTAATGTATTAATTAAGTTCATATACTAAGCACGTGTAGTCACTCTAGTGTATGTTGAATGATAATATTAGGAAAAAAATTGCATCACCGACGGTCGGGATTTACTCATTACAGGATGTAGTGACCGTAGGACCCCCGCTCCCGCTATGCACATACTCATGTCAATATATGTAAGAGACATAAAAATAAGAAACCTAAAATACAAACGAAAGGTATCAAATCAACGGGGCGGGGGTCTTGTGGTCACTACACCATGTAGTGAGTAAATCCTGACCGTCTAAAGTGTTTTGGAGGGTCCAGATCTTAAATAAACTGTTCGTGCGAACAGTTTATTTAAAATCGAGACCCTCCAAAACAAAAATGAACGATTGAGATTCTCACTACACATCTGTAGTGAGTTGCTTACTACATACTCCCCTATTCCGTGCATAGCACGAGTTTGTTATAATTTACGGATCATGCCTAATTTACAGACACAATCTCAAGAGATATGCAAGTAATAAAACAGTTAAAACTCAATACATTATTACCATGCTACAAAACGGATCAAGGGTGGGTGTTGTGCAATCCTCGGCCATCCGATCATGTTTTGGACGGTCCAGATGCATTCAGCAATTTTAATTTATTTTTACTGGTAAAAAGTCAAAACACATCCAGACCGTCCAAAACACAATCGGATGGCCGATGGATGCACAACATTTTCATCATCTTAATTCTCCCTTACACCCCATTGGAAGTAAGAGGGTGGTGAGACAAAACCAGTGTGGCAGTGTGCATCCCTGTAACAGGGTCCCTCCCCCTATTCCCTTGATTTATACTTGTCCCATAACGGGGATTGGGCTAAAGCCCATAAAGCAATCCCTTAAATCCCCAAAATTTGATCAATTTTAAGGGACCCCAATTGTATAGACTCATATAAAAGTGAGGTTTATATAAATAAATAAATAATTAAGTTAACCTGGTTAAAAACTTTTAGGGCCCATTTCAAAGTAAAACTCAAGTGAAAAGGTCCACATATGGGATCGGTCTTGTGTCTTAATGTGCAAGTTTGGAAGATTTTTTTAAAAAGATGAGCTTTTTTTAATGTTGATTCTAGGAATTTATATTCCGATCTAAAGTATTGAGAGAAGTTTCACCCAAAAAAACTAAGAACGCCCATTGATATGCTCACTTACTTGAAGACAAAGGATAATTGTTTTCCAAATGCATGGGATTGGTTGTAAAATATTGTTGACTATTCTAGTTACAGTTGACTCAAGGGAGGAATATTTTTGTAATTACATTTGAAAATTGAATGAATTGACTATTGTATATCAAAAAGACTGTGGCAGAAACTTGATTATAGACGTTTAATTAATACATATGCAGGAGAGAGAAAAAAATGAGAAGAGTAATGTTTAAATGGTTATTTTTGGAGTATTATGATGGCTATTGATTTTGGTATTTATATTCTCAAATGCTTGTTATGACTTTGTTCGAACATCTCTAATGGTGGAGTTGCTATTTGGACAATTATTGTTATAATATAGTAGTGATTAGTGTCAATTTTTATACTATTGCAATGTTGCTTCATTGATGCAAATGGTATTTCTTGTTTTTTTTTTTCACAAAATCTCAATTTGAATTTTTATTTGTAGGTCTCATGATAAGAGAAGTAAACACAAAGGGGCATATAAAACTGTAGCAATAGCTATACGTTGTGTTGTATATGGTACAATATATAGCTATAGATGAATATAACATTTGTTATCTCATCATTTTTGAAGGAAATTTGAAGCGTCGTACTATAATATAGCTATAACAACATATGTAAGCATTCCATTGAAAATACTCTTATGAAGGGTTTTTTCCCATAACTATTTCTACATTCAAGTATAATGAGATTTTAGGGCCTATTCGAAAAGTTTGCTTTTGCCCCATAATATCAGAGCCGACCCACTTGTCCTTATCTATTTTGTTTTTGATAAGCTTTTATTTGTGTTTCCCATCATGGGAGTTCATCGCATGATTTTTTACTTTCAATTTGAAGGTTTATATAAAGTTAATAAAGATTTTAAAAGATGGAAAACAGTGATCAAAGCACAATTCAAGAGAAACTAAAGCAAAAAAACACAACTTCATGTGAGTGCAAGGCCGGCTCAGCCTGCCCAGGGGTGAACCAAACAAGCCCCGGCCTTGGCAACCTCTCAGGACAATCAAAATAAATAAACGAAAGTTAAATTTAAATATAAAAAAGTTTTCCAAATAAAGCAAAGTTGTTGGTTGGTTTTGTGGCTATCTTCACTGCCAAAGTTCCAGGAAAGTTTAGTTCAATTCCTAGCCAGCCCGCCCAGGGGTGAACCAAACAAGCCCCGGCCTTGGCAACCCCTCGGGACAATCAAAATAAAGAAACGAAAGTTAATTTTAAATAAAAAGTTTTCCAAATAAAGCAAAGTTGTTGGTTGGTTTTGTGGCTATCTTCACTGCCAAAGTTCCAGGAAAGTTTAGTTCAATTCCTAGCCCGCCCGCCCTTCGTTTTTTGACTTTGTCATCTTTTAGCTTTATTTCTCTCTCTAAACGGAGCCTCTTCTTTTATTTTTTGGTTTTTTTTTTTTGGTTTATGGGTGTTTGGCAGCCAAGGGGAGAAAGAGTTTTCCCAAAAATTATTTCTCCATTTTTAGGGATAGAGAGAAGAAAGCAAAAAGAGGTTCACACCTCCTTTTCAACTTCTACTTATGAATTTTTCTCATCTCTCTCTCCCAAAATGCATTCTACACATTTCTCCCAAACACTCATCCCAGATTTAAAAGTCATTATGCCCATAATCCAAAAAATCAAAAAGCCAAAAAATTAAAAATGAAAAACTGAAAAGTAGGCTCCCAAACACACTTTGAGTACTCTTTTAGCTTTATTTCATTTTTGTTATTTTTAGCACTTTTCGTTTTTCTTCCAATCCACGATATTACAAAAATAACATTACTAAATTACTTTTGTTAGAAGTTTTGCATTTAACAAAACATTACTATACAAGTGATATGTTCTTATGTTTGATAAAATATATATATATATGTTCCACTTCTAGTCAGGGATCTCTCTCATTCTCACATTTCCCGATTGAATTTTGATGATCCGAGCCGTTCAATGTGTTTAAAACATAATTTTAGGGCCCCCGCGTAGAATCATAAAAAAAAATGACCGGGAAGGGCTTCATCCGAGCAGTTTTTCATACAAATTGTAAGATATACTCCCTCCGTCCCTTTTTAAGTGTGTTACCTCGTAATTCCAACTTATTTTCTCTCACATCAACTTTTACAACTTTTACATCTACTTTCCACTACTTACCCTTATTGTCAAATTGAGTTATAGAACTAGAGCAAAAGCACATGAAGTGTTGCCATATTGGAAGCTGTTATGATTGTTGAATGTGGACTTTGGTTTGGAAAAAATAGCGCTACCAGACAGTGGCTAATCTTAGCACCCGGATGAAGTCATCTTTTAAGAAGATGCCAACAAGTTCTCTAACAAGCCAATATTGGAGGATTTTAGTCGGGTAAAAATACCAAACTCTCCTGGATGCTAGTCGATTTTGGAGGATTTTAGCCAATATTGTCACCTAATAGATTCCATCCAGCACAATGAGAATAATGATAATCTTTTGGCAAAAGGAAAAATTTTGACAAAAATTTCAAATTCCATCCAGCACAATGAGAATAATTTTGGCAAAAGGAAAAAAAAATCAATTATAGCACCCCTCTATCAAAAAAAATATGAGCTTTGTTCAAAAAAAATTACAAAATATCTTATCCAGAGTAATGATAAGCTTTAAACATAGTTCACAAAGAGAGAAGAATATGCAGCAAAATCCAGAGAGAAAGTCCTGAGTTTTGCAGCAAAACATAGTTCACAAAGAGAGAAGAATAAGCTTTATAATGTTTTAAATTACTAACATCATTCAGATGAAATTACATGTGCCAACCAAATACAAGTTGCAAAGCCTAGAAAGAAACTTAAAACAAGGCTGAAATTTCGAACATTGGACTCGCGCTCCAATGCCTGTTGATCTTCCAATGGCCTTGCCGAAGTAGAAGCACCAACACTGGCCTTGCCGTTGCCGAAGTATCTATCTTCATGATACTTACACATCGCTTCTTCGGCTTCATCGAACGTACGGTACCTTTTGTGATCGTTCCCTGGATATCCATCAACCTGGGCTCGAGCATCCTCCCACGTGTTGTAAATCCCAGGATTATGCCCAACGAAAACCACCCATTATGGCATTTCTGTGGAAGGATTCAAACAAGGGAACTAAAACCACTTCTTACAGTAAATCCATCATAAGAAGGAAAATAATTTGACGCATAATTGCCAATTTGCCACAATATGGTAAAAATTCTCTAAAACTAGGAATTATATGGCTCCAAATAACTGATTAGACACAAATTCATAACATACCCAAATTGGGAATACAAATGAGCAAACATCCTTTTTCTCTGTCTCCAAAATGATCCACAAGAATCACAGAAAGCAAGAACATGATTGAGACAAACAAACAATTGACCCTTATCTAAAAACAACAAACTAAAATTGCCAGAATTTAGGAATTTAGACACATAATCAAGTACCCAATTCCCCATGCCCCACCAATTTCAAGAAAACCAGAAAATTGGAACACATTGAGCCAAGAGAAATTGCTACCAGCCAAAACCAAATCAACAAAACATACCCAGAATTCAAAGTCTAGAATAAAAATGAGCATCTGTCTAACTTCTAATGAAAATTCAAATTAAGAGTTTTTTTCGCAAATTGAGATTAAACACATGGAAGAGAAAGAATCAAACCAGATTTCAACTGAAAACTATGGTTTTGTTCGAATTTGAACAGCGGATGAACAAATCGAAACCCTCCATTTGTTCGAGTTGGAAATCGCACAAAAAACTAGGGTTTCGAATTCGAACAAAACCGAGAGAGAGAGAGAGAGAGACCTTTGATGGATGTGGACGATTTCTTCTTGTTCTGCGTCGATTTGTGCTTCAAGCCAGTCGATTTCCTCGATCATTTTCGCGTTCGCGTTCACAAATCGCCTCTCTCTCTCTCTCTCTCTTCTCTCAAACTGGCGTGCGTGAAATGAGAAGTGAGAGGATCCGGTTGGCTTGGTTATGACCCGCGAACACATTTTGACCCGGATCCTATCCCTTTGACCCGCGAACTCCCTTCTCTTATCGTGGCCGTTGGATGAGATCCAACAGCTGAGGCAGAAGTTCGGATATAACCTTAAATCCGGTAGTCCTGACCGGAACCGGATTGTATATATATATATATATCTAGTGGTGGGATAATTGAAAAAAAATTGAGCGAGCTAACACGGTTTATGATTTCGTATTTTCGTTAAATGTAGATTTTTTGACATAATTCAAGTTAGGGGGTGTTTGGCCGACCCATTATCTCATTTTCAACTTCTCATTTTCTAATTCTAGATGTTTAGGAGACAAAACTCATAACTCATTCTCAAAATTTGACATCAGAGAGGAGAAGCCAAAAGTAGGCTAGGAGAAGCTTTTTGACTTCTCATTTTCTACTTTTTTCATTTTGATTAACAAAAAGACATACAAAATATATTTTGTACATATCTCTCAAACACTACTACTGGTGCAAAATGCATTCTGCACATTTCTCCCAAACACTCTTATAAGATTCAAAATACATTTTGACTATAATGCAAAAAGCCAAAAAGTTAAAAACGGAAAACTGAAAATGAGGCTCCCAAACACCCCCTTAAAGTCACAATGTAACCTTGATTTTTTTTGACTTGTGTATATTTTTGTTTTATACTCCTACGACTTAATAGTAAGTAGACAATCATACCTGGGGTCGGGCTTGGGTAACCCAAACATCCGGGCCAAACCCTGTGTGGGAGCTCCCCAATTTATCAGCTTAAACTCTAAGTCTCTAACTAAGACTATACAAGTAAAAATTCAGAAAAAGTTCATGAAGAAAATAACTTGAAGAAATAAAAATTATGTCTATTGCCAAATATCTTCAATGCCATAAAGAAAGAATCGGAAAAAGAAAGACAAACACTATCCGTCGTGGACTAAAGCCCCATTCCACTAACAAAAAATAGATTATTTCAAAAATTAAGACAGATTATTCTTTCACAATACATCACACACAAAAACCGTGAAAAACCAATTTATTTTTAAATCACCCTTAGTGGAACACCCCCTAATTGTAGTGGAGAGTTTAATCAGTGGTCTGAGGGCACCGCCATGTGATGTTCTAACATCGCTCAACATCACACATTATTGTGAAGGGCCCCACAGAAATATGTGGTATTAAAGAGTGTTGAAACGCCACGTGACAGTGCTCCGAGAACAAATAATAATTTCTCGTTGCAGTGGGTGCAGCGAAAGTTGTTCTTTCATTTGAAAAAAGAAACCGCGGACGGAAATTAGCTGGCAATTGGGAAATCAGTGTTGAAAGTTCAACATAAACCTTAGTACTACTTTGTATTGGTATTAGAAAAATCTACGAAACCCCTCTCATGTCTAACACTTATGTACTATAGCATATTATTTTCATGAAATAAACATATCAATAATGTGCTGTTTCGAATACCTTTTTGTATGTGCTAAATAAATTATTAAATGCTCAAAGAATATCGTTACGTGTCGTCCTATATTTATTGATGCTTCGGACGGCATATGAACAACTGGCCATGTCCAGAATAATTGACATGGGTCGAGACTTAATCCGTCAAAACAAAGTCTATTTTTATGATGATGTATATATCATCTACGGAAAGTGTTTTAATTTGATATTAAAAAAAATACCAAATGTCGCATAATTTCGAATCAAATTTTAGTGTAAAAATATGGTTTTTGTGATGCATTTTGCTTGCAAATGCCATCACCATAACCTTCTCTGGACAGTTTCTGAATGGAAAATTAAGTCTGTAAATTGTTTCCCTTTGGTCAGTTTCTTTAAATTAATTTAACGTACCCATTGTGAAGTTTCTTCAATAAAATTATTTTACCTTTTCAAAAAAATATTGCCATATCAAGTGGAGTACAATTAAGTGGTGGCTAGCTCATGCGGTAAATATCTTGGATGCCCCACACAGCATCCCGGGATCGAGTCTCATTCTCTCATCTCCCATGTAATAGATTAGGCATGACAAAAAAAAAAAAAAACAAGTGGAGTTTTGTTTGATCTGAATACTTATAATTGTAAGTTTACATCATCTTGAAACCCAAAGTAAAAATATCACTAAAAAATTCCAAGTGTCTCCTTAGTTGAAAAGTTTAAAAAAAAAAAAAACCCTACCAAAGACGAAAAGTAAAAATATCACTAACTTTAAAAATTACTAACACTGAGAGCATCTCCAACCATAGGGTTTTCCTTCAAAATGAAGAACGAAAATAACATATCAAGGGGAGATTTTGTAATTTATATCCTCTTTTGCTCAAAATGTTATACTTTTTGGAGGGTCGACCCATCCTCCTTTTTGGAGAATTGGTTCTTCAAATTTGTTTCCAAAATAATTTGAAGAATGGATGTGACAAAAAGGAGGATGGGCCCCTCCAAACAGTACAACTTTTTGAGAAAAAAATGGGTATAAATTATAAAATCTCCCCTTAATATGTCACTTCCATTCTTCATTTTGAAGTTTTGAAGAGTGATAGGAGATACTCTAAAGATGACTTTTTAAAGAAAAAAGATACTCCCTAGTGGTAAATTTAGGGGGACAATGGTTCAACAACCAAGAAATGGTCCTCGAAAAGTTGATAAGCAGATGCTAATTCCATAGGGAAAGAGTGCAATACACGCCCTTTATTTGGGTGTGTATTATACGCATCCTCATAAAAGTTATGAATTTTTATATAGAAGTTAATCAGTTACGAAATGCACCAAAATGTTATGAATCATAGAAAACATTGCGAATTATATTGCTTAAAAAGTTACGAAATACTAAAAAAAATGTTACTACGATTTACAAATGAAGTGAACGATACATGCATGTGGTATACACCTTGAATGGACGTGCATTATACATAGCTATCCCCCAATAAATAGTCTGAATGCTATAAGCATCTTCATTCTGGTTTCTTTTGCGCACACCAACTTGGAGAAAAGGTGGGGGAAAGTCACGGAGAATGCACTGGAACTTGTTTTTCTCGATCAATTTAAGGATTTTTTTATTTTTTTCAATAGACAACTCCGTCACACACAAAAAGAAAATTCAAGTTAAAATAAAGCAGCTTACAAACAAAACTGTAGCATCTACCTGTACATAGCTGTTGCTTTGCATATGCATATATATATATTTCTGAATTTTTAATATACTCCTAATAATTAATTTCTCTGGTCAAAAAATGAATGATTAATGTAACAAAATTTGACAAAAACATTGACCAACCAAACCGAGTAATCTCCATATTTCTGTGTTCCTTCCTTTCTCTCCACCTTTTTTTCCCATCACCTTGCTAACTTAATTCGAAAGCCATATATATAAAAGGATCCCATCTTAACCTATTTGCCACACCATCTCTCTCTTTCTCTCTCTCTCTCTCACACAAGAAATACAAAAACCTCTTGACATGGCCAAACCTCAAGAAAAGCAAGCCTTGTTCATCACCACACCCATAATTGAACACGAGCAAGAAGGCATCGACGCCGAGACCTCCTCGGCCACCTTATGCGGTTGTTTCCGGTTGTTTCGGTTCACGAGCCGTGGCCCGAGCAATGACAGAGAAGACAGCAGGCGTTTGTTGAATGATCATGACCATCAGCACAAGGAAACTGGTACTACTACTACATGGCTGGAAAACAATCTGAAAAGCGTGAAGGAGTTTACGGAAGTGGTGGCGGGGCCCAAGTGGAAGAACTTCATCAGAAAACTGGGGAAGTTGTTTAACAACAAGGAGAAGAGGAGGAATCATTTTCAATATGATTCCTACAGCTATGCACTCAATTTCGATGATGGAGAAGATGGTGATGAGATCAATGGGTATTCGCCAAGATTCGCGGCGGCGGGTGATCGAGAACGGCGGTAGTCGATCGGTGTTCTGAATTTCATGATCTTCAATTGGCCGGTGTGGTGCTTAATTATCATACTCATTCCATTCATTCATGTCACCATTGTTTCATTCTTTCTTTTATTCGGATTTTATGCAGAAGAGTTAAATGCTATATATGGAAAGATTTGGATAACATGTCACATATTGGTTCATCAATATACCAAAATTGCAACATTACACACATATATAATGGTAATCTTCATTGGTTTTTGGCTAAATAAGCCACCTGGTTTTTTTCCTTTTTTTTTTTTTTGTCTTTTATTTAAATTTTTCTCGCCTTTTGCTAGTTTTTTGTCAAACTTTTATGGATTATTAATTCTTCTCCACGAGAGGAATCGAAAAAATAAAAAATTATGATCCAAACTTAGTTTTTTTGGAACAAAGACAAAAATGAGCCGAAAAGCTAGATTTTTTGGCTTTAGTAAAAAAAAAATTGAGTTTGGAATATAATTTTTTTACCTTTTCGGTTTCTCTTGTTGAGAGAAACAATAATCTACAAAAAAAAATTGACACGAAACTTACAAATACGAGAAAAATTTAATATGTTGCTTACGTGTGGAAATGTGTTGATTGTATAATAGTAATTGGAAATTGGAGATTAAGACTTGCCGTCTATCTTAAACTTATGACTTTTTTTTCAATAATTACTTGTGGCATCCGATATCTAGTCATGAGGTGCAGAGGTTAGAATTAGATAAATAATGAATACATAAATTTTAATTAACGAGTTCACATACGGCAACTAATAGTGCACATCCGGATAGTTACGGATATATCAGGACCGGCAGGGGGCCGTTACACTCCGAAATTTTGTACTCCCTCCGTCCGGATTTGTTAGTTTATTTTAGGAGTTCATCCACTTTTCAAATGATTAATTTTATACTAATTTATTACTCCCTCTGTCCCTTTTTAAATGTGTGCTTTAGGAAACGTATATTTTTTAGGACGTAAAAAAATATATTTCTACTCAAAAATTTTGAATTTTTTTGCACCAAATTAAAGTACTCTTTGAGCACTTTAATTTGGTGTAAAGAGAGACATAAAATTGTATAGAAAAATACATTTTTAGGGGTTTGAAAATGCACGTATTCCCATAGTAGACATTTAAAAAGGGACGGAGGGAGTATGTTTTATGTAATTATAAAAATATTATCTTATAGAACTAATCGAGATCTATCAAACAAGATCCATATTGGACATATAATTACTTACCGATTTAAAAATATATCACTCATTTTTTATCTGGTTGTAAAATGGTGACATTTAATCTTCAATTCAAATAATATAACCAGAAAGTATTTGGCCCGTTGAATTGTCAGATGTGCCTAACTAAGATTCTAAGCCAACTTGTCCCCCATCTAAGACTTGGTCTCTGGTCTCTAGAAGCCGGCCCCAGTTTTCTTCAACAAACAAATTTCTCAATCAACTTCAATGAAAATCCAAATTACCAAATGAAACTTAAGAAATAATTTAACTTGTTCACTTACTTATTAGTACTTCCTATTTCCAATTTTCTGACGCATTAATTCAAGAACGGCTCGCTTTCATCACATCCAGAACACGGAAAATCCACAGATCTATAGCAAGCACGATCCATGTACGAGTTTTCTATAAACAACACAACTAGCATATTTATATGGATCTGAGAGAAAAATGCCGAACAATCAGAATACAGATTATTGTAAAGGGCAATGTAAACAAATCCACCAGCAGATAGTACAAAACAAAAACAACCAGCGTACGTTGTTTTGTGCAGCACATTGATATGATTAGAGTTCCAACTCCTCTAATCAGCCTCGCCGGACTTCCCTACTTTATGAACAGAATGTTCAAGCTGAGAACCGGCTAGATTGATGTGGCAGTGGCTGTTTCCGAAATTACACATAGAGAAGTGGGTGTTTTGGTTACACATGAAGGTTCACGAAAGGCCCATAATTTTATACATGAGAATTTCGTACTCACATTATGTGTATATACTATATAGCATTACCCTAGCAAAGTAAATGGAACCAGGTTTTGAGTTTAAAATGTCTCCATTTAGGCGCTCGCCGGTATTTCTTCCTTCCAATTCAATTTTTGAGATAAAAGATTTTTGACTCAATCAGACTCTAACAATAGACACTTTAGGCGACAAACCTACTTCTTGCGTTTGCCCTTGGGAGCCATAACAGTTGAAGGGTTACTGTGCCAGTTCCTTTTCCTCTGGTTGATGAACCAATTATTAATCTGCTTCAATTCCAAACCAGTTTCCCGCACCAATCTTGCTTTATCTTCCTCCTGAAACAATGTTTTACCCAAAACATAAGAACACGGCCTAACTTTTTGAAGCAGTAATTTTGAGTATTGCAACAACTGATTATTCTTAAGCATGATCTTCACGCAAACAAATCTTTACCGTCTGTTAATAAACCATGCACTTTAGAACTATTAATCTACCTCCAACAGCCATCCACTCATAAATGAAGACTACGCTTGGGAACTTTGAATTAAACAGATAGGAGGATCGTTTGCATAACACTTACAGTTGGATAAGGCCATTTGGAATGGGATTGCCACCAAGCTTTCAAGGAGGACGTGGTGTCACCAGGCAGCTTTCCTGCTCTTCTTTTACGCAGAATTTCCTCTCTGATGTCCACAATCTTCTCCTTGTAACCCTAAGAAGCGGAAAGCTGATTAGCTACGGCGACACAAAGAGGCTAAAGAAGACATCTACTGATAGAGCAACATCTTTACCTGTTTGAGCTCATGCTTTAGCTCTTGCCTCACGCGTTCCATCAAGGACCTCTCCATTTCAGTGGGAACAAGAGGGCCGAATCCCGTGCTGTCTGGCACATCCAGATTTCCCTCAAACAAGTTGGTTTCACCATTTTCATGCTCATCATTGTCATCATCTGACATTGTTGAACCAGTGCCTTCGACGGGTGCTACACCTGTTTATGTGATGACTAAAAGTGTTTTCAAAGAGAGCACATGGTCTTTTCCAAGCAAAATGACAAGCTACAAAGGCAACGTAGATGCTTCTCTAGCAACTATAAAAGGTAAGGACCCATGAGTGATAATGGTAAAGTGGGTTAATAATTTGTATGTTCGTACATTTTGGGAAAAACTACTTCCACAATCACATATGCACAGAGAGAGAGAGAGAGAGAGAGAGAGAGAGAGAGAGAGAGAGAGAGAGAGAGAGAGAGAGAGAGAGAGAGAGAGAGAGGGTAAAATTGAAAGCTTTTGAAATTAAAAGTAGATATGACTTGATGTGATCTGCATAACAAACCATACGAACTCCAAAACCAACTGCACCTATTGATTCTGAAAGCATTTCCGAAACAATAATATTTGAACAACAGCGGTTAAGTAATCACATGGTTGATGCATTGCAGCTTTCGCACCATGGGGTCCGAAAAAGGAAAACAGCCTCTCAGCATACGGCTGCAAGGATGCGCAGACCCTTTTGAGAGCCTGCAATGGAGGATCCTCTGCCCGTTTATACATCAAGCGCAGTTACATATTGTGAAGTTAGGATTGATTTGGTTTACCATCACAGTACTACTGTACTGACCTCAAGGGAAAGCAGAATGACTAAAGGAATCATAACTCCACCACTAAAGTGGCCAACAAAATGACCGTACAGGACAAGTGTTGGAAACTCTTTTATCTATTACTGTGATTGTACAGGGTTGTTATGTGCATATGAAACTTAATACAAGTGAATCAGACCGACTGGACAAAAACAAAGCTAAATCAGATCAGAAGACACGAGATCACCTGTTAAGCTTTGTAGAGATTGCTCAAGTTCCCAACAAGCCATGACTGCTTCCATGGCATGAACCCGGACATGTTGTTGCAATTGTTCTTTAAAGGAAGACAGCAGTATAACATATTGTGTCTACATCATTAGGAAGAAATGAAAATTCGGATGAAAAATAACAAATTGATCGCATCATAAAAAAATTGGATCATTCACGTTACTTAGACATTCATAGCAATACATTGATATGCTTTTGCACAAAATATGGGCATGGATTTCAAAAGAAATCCATCAAATTGCTTCTTTATAACTTATATGACCTAGCAGATATCACAGCTATAACTTCATTATACCTACAACAAAATATCCAGAAAACTTCAAAGGAACACCAAAAACTATTGGAGTAAATCAAGACCTTTTCTTCTTCACCAATATGGTTTGCAAGGACTTTTCTACAGGATAGACAACAACTCATTCTCAGACCATCAAACAGATTTGCTATTATTATGGGGGGAAATGCATGTTAGATCTCAACTCTCAGATAGGGCATTTCGCAATTCGGAAAATCAACATTTGTTTCCAAGTAACTATTATTGAAGGAAATAATCAAACTCTTAGCAAGGGCATTAGTTTTCAACTAATGTAAACATTCCTTCAAATATAAAACCTCATCTTACACTACTCTTTCACTCCCAACTTAACTTAGGATGTCTTACCCCAGAAAAAGTCAAATTGCTTAACATTTTGATGCTCATTCTTATCTTATCCAAAGGAATGGAAACCTTCCCAGAGGGTAAAAGTGTCTTTGAAGAAATTCAAGTTGATTCACTTGTGAAACCAAAACAACTTCCAAACACAAGAGACATCAAGCCATCCAACAGGTTGATTAGTCCCACATCAACAATGAGATTCCCAAATCAATTATTAGTGGACCAACATAAAATGATTCCTTCTATGTTGCATCAACTGGACACTCCGATTCCAATCAAAATGCTAGACTCCATTAAAAAGTATGTCCAGTACAACTAAATATCTTCCAAAGAACAAAATAAAAAACATGCCAAAATATGCTCTTACACAAACCATAACCAAATTTGTGCCATTTCACCGTTTATTCTCCAGCTATTACACGTTCCACACTTCCACGTGAGTTCAAAAGCCAACTATGAGCAAACCAATTATATTCTTATCAAAATACAGCATTCAAATCCCTTCATCAGACTCCACTTCTGTCATGCTTAGAATCTTATCTTCTACACAGTCCGCCCCAAGCCGAGTACATGAGGCATGTTTTTGCATTAGTTAGTTGATAGTTATCACATTAAACACCCTATTAATTAGGTCCTAATAACATGAATCCAATTCAAACCAAATTTTAAGTAGCCGACGCCATTTGGTTGAAACTTAAGGCTGGATTTGATTTGATTTGGTTTGGTTTAAACCCCTTTATCCACGTCTATCCAATAGAACCTTGGAGCACTAAAAGAATTTGAATTATGACAGAATCCATTAATTCTAGGATTAGGTTAAACAAAACATCATGATTTTCTTAAAATTTGGCTAATACCTAACAAAACTAATCAGTACATGAACACGTAAGACAAAAACTATAGACTTACCATGAATTGGTCAAGGTCCTTATCATCAAGAGGCTGATTATTACCGCGTCCAATAGCCGAATACTTTTCCACCACCTGCTCCGACTGCGCCAGCTGCGCGTCTATCCTCGGCAGCTGATCGACCGGCGTCGCGATTCGAAGACACTGCACGTGCGCCGACAGCAATTGCTCGTACAAAGGATGTGCCAACACACCCGCTTTGCACCGATGCTCTCTCTCTTCGCCGCCACCATCGCTCTCACTCCTCCTGCTCGCGTCACCGCCAATCGAAGCCGGCGACGGCCACTGGTGGAGGAATCTGCCGCTGCTGCCGTCGCCACCGTACTGGAGGTGGTGGCCCTGTTGACGGAGAATCGCGCTGTTTAGCCACGTTGGAGCTGAGACCGACGTCAACGGCTGTTTACCGGCGGCGGCATCCGGCGTGGACTGGTTGTGTTGCTCCGGCAGTATTCCATGTATGAGCGCCGCGTGTTGGTCTCTGAATTGTTGGAGCGCCACTTGTTGAGAGAGATGGTCGTGGAACGACATTGATCTTACTGATTCTCACTGCTTGAGTATCATTGTAGAGAGAGAAGAAGAGTTGGAGAAGATTGCATAGGTGTATTATGTGGAGATGGAGACAAAATTAAAGAATCATCTATGTATACATGGAGATAGGGCTGAGAAACGAACCGAGTTGCTCGTGAGCACTTTGTGGTTGGATTTTGTTTATTAATTGAGCTGAGTTTGAGCTTGAATTTTAAACTCGTTTGATAAGAGCTCGCTAAAAGCTAAATTCGTTTGTAGAAATTCAACTCATTTAAGGAGGTTCTTAAATTAATTACACTGCATTAACTCGTTAAGTGCTTAATTTTTCAAGCCGAGCTCAAATTTGAAATTTCGGCTCATTTAACAAGTCGAGACGAGTTCAGCTCAGCTCAGCTCAACTCGACTCGGCTTTTTGGCACGCAACATGGAGAGATTAGACGCCAATTGGTTTGGGAGAGAGGAGAAAAAGTGTGAGAAATGTCTTTTTGGGAGGGAGACTTTTTCGTTTTCGAAGGGTTTGACGCGGTGATCGAGGAGTTCAGCTAATTGAACGGGTAGATTGTTTGCCACGTGGATGATCCTGCGGGAGGAGGCACGTAATGATAGAGAGAGGGAGAGAACCACGTGAGAACAATCAAATCAAAATAGCCATTCCATTGGATGCGGCCGAAATCCAGTGGGTGGGCACTGGGCAGCCCTGCTATTGGTACCGACGGGAGTGTACGGACGGTGCACATATCCATTTTCGGAATCCACTTTCGGGCTCCATACAAAAGATCCGAGTCATTTATTCAATTGTTCTGATTTCACAAGGCCACTTGAAAAAATATTTTAAAATTAATGAACGGCTCAGATCTTTTTTGCGGAGACCAAAATCAAGCCCCGCAAACTGATTTGTATGCCGTCGTACACTTCCGGAGACCGTCCCGGCGGATTTACCGGTGGTTGAAGCTCTTTGCAGTGCGGGCCTAATAGTCACGAATAATCATCCACCTCCGTTCCTGTTCTAAGTGTTTAAAAAAAAAAAAAAGACGATGTATATTATTATTTCATGAAAGTACTAAATACTTTTTCCTTTTTTGATAAAAAAATTTGGTATTGTTAAAATAAATAAATAAACATATTAAAATAGAAGTTGATTTTTTAAAATCCTTTTTCTCCGGACACCTAAGGCTGGGTTGACACCTAATAGCACGGTTTGCCATTTGACACCTAGGCTGGGTTTGCCATTTTATGGGACTCATATAATCAACCAATTGATTACGGGGATGGTTTGCCAAGGGCCTCTTGCTAACCACCGCTCTTTTAGTGGTGGGTAACGAATGAAAAGTGCATTGATACCCGTAAAATAGATACTGAAATTTTTTAAGTCATTATATGCTTATAGCCTAATGGACGATAATTAAACCCATACCCTATAACTTCAAGAAATTACGGAGGAGTGCCGGGGGCATAGAATGAAATCCCCAGCAGACTCATATCCGGAAACGGGTTCACCCCTCGGCCATCCGATTGTGTTTTGGACGGTCCGGATGTGTTTTGAATTTTTACAGTTAAAAATAAATTAAAATTAAATTACACAAAATGAAATCCCCAGGAGACTCATATCTGGAAATGGGGTGGGTGTTGTGCACCCCTCGATCATCCGATTGTGTTTTGGACGGTGCAGATGTGTTTTGATTTTTTACCGGTAAAAATAAATTAAAACTGCTAATTGCATCCGGGCCTTCCAAAACATGATCGGACAGCTCCCGTAGCTCATATCCCGTACAATGGACACGCGTCAAGCGGGTTACATGGACCACAAATGGGGACCACATAGGCACGCGCCAATCAAAGACCACACAATAATCATTTTCTAGGACTACGTGTCTACATTATACTAGTCGCGCGGATGTGTCCCACGCTCCTGCTTGTGGTCCCCATCGCTCTGAGCTGTCAACCCCATGGACCCCACCGACATACCAACGTCCTGTTTCCTGCCGTCCCTCGGCGGCAATCGACACATCATCATCATCATGCCACATTTTTTGGTAGAGAATTTTTTTAATTGGAAAATGCTAACGAGTACAATAATGCAACCGTTAAGGGTATAAAAAGATAAATTTGTGGGTTTTACTTATGCTTTAAAGTATATTTTTAAGTGTACTACAATTTACATGTGTACTTTAAAAGTATACTTTATAGTACAAATAGGAGCCAACAAGTATACTTTTTTGTACTCCTAAACGGACGCACCATTTCACCCGTTAGCAAGACCCTTTTTAATTTGGAAAATGCTAAAAGAAGGGGCTTCTGTTAAGGTTTAAAAAGTGTATTGAGATGTGTGAAAAGTGTATAAAAGTGTATAAAAGTGAATGAAAGTTTAATAAAAAGTGCAAAAAGTGTATTGGAGGATAGGTTTTTTTGTCTTTTCACGTGCTTAATAGAAGCCCTATGGGCTTTCGTTAGCAAGACCGATTTAATTTTCAAGTAAACTTCTAATCTCCACAAATTAAGGGGGTGTGCCACTAATTTTATTTTTTTTGCTTTTTGGCTTTTTTATGTGAGAGCTCGAAATACGCGTTGGCTTTTTTATGTGATGTATTATGAGGGAATGACTTATCTCGAAAGTACAATAAACTGGTTTTTGGCTTTTTGAATTAATGGAACTAGGGGCGGACCTGGGGGGGGTGCAAGGGGGGTATTCGGCCCCTGCACTCCCCCAATTTTCTACATTATTTTAGTATACTTTGAGATTTTTTTTGTAAAATTACTGAAGAATGCCCCACAAATTAGGCAAAAATGGCAATACTGCGTCCGTCACTGAGTGAAACGGGGCCTAATTCAGGAGCTAAATGTAGTACCAAGTCCAAATCAATTGTTCTTTTCTGATGAGTTTACATTATTTCCAGCTGGCAGTGGGGTTTTTGTTACCGTCATGTCCAATCAAACTAATTTTTAACGTATGTTGGCCTACAACGGAGGGGGTAGAAATCTCATTGTTTCCATCGCTGGCGGACCGAAGTTTAACTCTTTTGTAATGTCGTATCTTCTTACTTGTTATCAATATTTTTTTATAAAACTCTGTATTACTTTGTCTTCGAATCTCTTTTCCTTCAACAAATTCCGAATAACTATTTGAGGATAAACATACGGTAGATAACCACTCTCTAAAATCACTTAATCCTGGTTTTCCAAAATAATTCAATTGGCTGAAAGCTATAAAATGACTAAATGCAAATTCCGAGACAGATCATCACCTTCCAATACATCAATTACTTTTACCATTTCTAACCGTTTTAGCACTTTTAAAAAAAACGGGAAACTTAGACCATTCCATTCCTATTTCCCATCTCGTCGGCAAAAATGGGGAAAAGGAAAGATAGAACACCCCATCACGTGCATCATATTGTGCAATCTATTATAGGATCATATATAGGACAATGGGTCAATTCTTCCATTAGAAAGGGAAGTTAGTATTGGGTACATATCAGAGTGACTAAGGTATACCTTTTGGGAGGGTGTCCTTGTCTTACATGGATTGGATTTTTTCAAAAATTGAGTAGTTAATAATTGATGGTTACAAAGATAATCCACTTTTATCTTTTGGATCGCAAAAGATCATGCCCTTAAATTTATATTGCCATTTGATCTTCTCTATAACTAGCAATGTACGCATTAAATCAGAAGGAAAACTTCTCGAAGATTTCCGCCACCCATTATGCATTCATTGCAATAATCTTTAATCGTTTATTTTGTAGGATCGACATAGTAATATATCAACTTGAAAAATTAGTTTGATTGGACATCAAAAGATATATAAAAAATTAAATTTTGATTTGTAAAATAGGTGGTCATAGATAATTTAACTTTAAAACTATAGAATAATAGAATTAAACCGTCCATTTTGTGAACCGAAATTCAATTTTTGTATACATATTTGATATCGATCAGGCTGATTTTTTTGCATGAATACATTGCTCTGCAGGTTTTACAAAATAAACAATTCATATTGTAACAATAAACGCACGATAGGCCCTATAAATAACGGTGGTGGATATAATTTAATCTCTTTAGACAATGGGTGGAATAGAGAAGTCTACACATGAGTGATATGGGTGACTGTTTATGTCCTTGATTACTTTTTATCTTTCTGAAAAACCAAACAAGAGCAACAGGTTTAAAAAATGGGTCTAAATGTAATACCCGGGGTCTTGGAGGGCTGCCCTGTAGGGTAGCATCCGAGCAGTTGATCTCGGCAATCAATGGCTCAAATTTCATCTTGGCAATGGACGGCTTGAATCTTCAAAGAATCAAATTGCCAAAAATCAAGACAGGTGAAAACACATCCGACGGCTCGGATGCCGCCCTACAAGGTCCCCGGTTCCCTAAATGCATGGTTCTCTCTTGTTTTAGAAAACAAACCCAAAAAAAATTTAGTGGTCCAACTGCAAGTATTCAAGGGCTTTATCACACAGTGCTCTTCCATCTTGGTGTTCCTTACCCAAAACCCCACCCCTCTGGAGCAATGTTTCACAAGGACCTGTTTGGGTTATATGTCAGTGGTCCCATTTTACAATTGTACAGGATTAGCATTGCTGAGCCTCTGCTGTGACAACATGATTTGGATCCCATTCTGGTGTTTACAAGCATAGCTGTTGTGTGTCCGAAGTCTTTCAGGACTAGGGAAATGTTAGGCAGGTCCCTTCTGGATTCTCTTGAAACTTCACTATTGATTTCTATTTTTCCTCGATAAATGCAAGTACATATATCGTCTATGTGAGAGCATTGACAACGAAAAGATACGAGACGTCTGTATTTACAATTGATTTCGGTGACAAAATAGGTTACCGGACTTGGATTTTGTCACCGGACTTGGTCGGTTCTTTACAGAGGTCATTGGTGGATTGTTCGTTTTTCTGTGTAACCAAATACCTAACCCCTTTTACCCGGGTTTCGGTTGACAGAGTCCAAAGGTGAGGTTGTGGATTCGAGCCTATGGAACAGCTATCTAAGTCACAAGTTACATCTTATTGTACGGGGAAAAAAGCAACTGAACCTTTTTAGGCCTTAGCAAAAGGGACGTCTTTGGCAAATACTCAATACTCAATTGTCCCTTTCGTTTAGAATGAGACCATATCTCTTTATTAGCAAGCCCTTTGAGGATCAGTGGACCCCAACACAATCAAAACAAAATGCCATGAAAATGAGGTCTCTCAGATAAAATCACCTCAATCAATCACTGGCTTTGTTTGGTTTCTAGTTTTGAAAATTTATTTTTTTAAAATTTCATTGTTTCGTCATTCGTGTTTTTTTCGTTTCTTTAAGTAGGTTAAGGCAAGAATTTGTTTTCCAATGAAAAAAATACTGAAATGTGAGATTTGTTTCAATACGGAAAAACCAGTTTTAAGGTAGACTCGGAGAAAGGGTAGGGCAATTCGTTGGTATACTTTATCTACATGTATACTAGAATTCCTTCTAACGACTTATGCATTCTGTTATCATTTTAAATCAGATGATCCATTAATCCAACTAGTCGAAGATTATAAATGGGTCATATCGAAAGTCCATCTATTCCTAATCTCCAGTGGAAATAGCTTTATCGTCTCCAAGAAACTGAGTAAATTGTTATACTTTATGGTACGAAAAACGACCTACCTAGTGGCTCTGCTGATACCACTAAGGTGGTAGCCTAGTTGGCCAAAGTGAGTGTGATAAGATTCTCCTCTCTCATTGTGCATGGACCATCCACGCTAAAATCCCTCCAATGTCATTGTTGGGACTTGTGTGGATTTGCAAGGAGGACCTTTGGCCAACTAGTCGCCTAGATGGTGATGTGTTGACGACCTGTCTTATTCAAACAGTAGCTATGGCTCAACCGGACATTCTACAACGGGTCGGGAACCCCAATGATCACGCCCGGGGTTGCTACGCTGGTCCCCCTTCCCACCCTTTTGTTTTTCAAAAACAAAAGTGGCTCTGCTGATGATCGGAGAAGTGCATGGTTATGCTTCGGTAAAAACTGCTTACCACACGATATCTAGTGCGTAGGACCAGGTTGGTCAGCTAATCTTATCATATAGACCGTAATCATATACAAAGTGCAAAACAACAGAAGAGATACCCAACAAGGGTAACACTCCAGACTCCTGAGGGTAGCTTGAACCACCAGTTCATCCTTGAGAACTGTTAAATTCCTAATTACCGTAACGGAACCCGGGGGAGGACAGTAGGTGGGGGTGCCTTTAATGATGGTTGGAGAAGCTCATGGTTATGATTCACTAACAATGTTTGCCACAATATGCTACCTCGAAAGAGAGTATGGATTCTTATGAGCCACAAAGTTTGGTTGTGTCCTGCGTCGGGCATCCCTCAATTCACGATTATAGGTTATGGGATTATGTATCCAAGATTGGGTACGGGTATGTGGATACGCCCCAACCATTTAAATCTCACTTACGAATACTTTTCCACAAGCGTTGTTGCTGTTCAGGAACAGACTTGAAATTAAATGGTACTGCGGAAAAAGAAAATTTTGTATCCACATCCAAGTGAGAGACTAGAATTGCTCTAGTCAAACAAATTGAGCTCCTTCTGGACCACCTCCAAATCTAATAGTAAAGAACAGAAGGATACAAGTGTCCACTTTTGGTTCAGTTGTCGGACACATATCTCATAACATCACACTTTCTCATATTCTATTGACCCGGGTTACGCCAGGGTAATTGAAGATTTCATATCACTGAGTTTGACCCATTAAGGAGACGGGTGTGGCAAGAATACAACTCAGTTCAGCAGGAGTGGCAGGAGCAGCAACAACAGCATCAAGGAGACGGGTGTTCAGCTAAGACTATGGGACATGTGTCTAACAAGATTCACAAGTCTTGAGCAAATGGAATGAATCGTCAGCTCATTTAAGCATAACAGTTCGGTGACGCAATCCCAAACTCATGGTCTAAATTAATGAGACGAGTATGGAACATGAGTCTAACAAGAATCATAAGTCTTGGCAATAGCAAATTCAGGAGCAGCAGCATTGATGCTGCCAAATAGAAGAACTGCACACTCAAGATTCGAAATACCAATAGATGGAGAATGTCAACTTACTTGCAACGTCGCAATCAAACTGGTTTAGCTTGAGAAGACTTAATTGCGACAAGCTTAAAAGCTCTAGGCAAAAATATGGTATGAAAGTCATCTCAAGGTTATGGTTCAATTACCTCCACAATGATGAACGACTATGGCGGGTGAGAATTCTAATTGGACTTCTAACACCGGGAGAAACAGTATGCTAATTTAAACACTAATTCTACAACTGAGATTTGTGTACGCTCACTCTCTCCACCTCCACAATGAAAGCTAAATGCCATGGAAGTGGGGCCTCTCTATAAACTAGCCTCAGACCCTCAGTCAATCACAATACCATTCTCCTTTTCTTCTTCTACCCATCAATTTATTAAAAAATAACGCACACAAATAGGAATATACCATTAATCTTTTTGACTTCTCAACTATGTGAATTCGTGAATAGAGGAATTGAACGATGAACCCTCTCTCTTCCTGATACATAACTCTAAGGAAATTTTTTTGTTTCCGACAAAAATTAAAGTGACATCACATGTGAGTTTTGTTTATATACAGAAATACCAGTGTTAAGGTAGACTAGGAGAAAAGGCAGGTTTTGTCACTTTGAGCTCTCCACAGTCATTGATATAAACAGTCTTAAGGGGCTTGTTCCAGATCGCCCGAGCATTTTTGGCTCTTTCATCTCCAAGAAACTGAGCCAAATCGTTATATTGGCGGATTCGTTCGCCGGGTCTATAAGTGGGAATGGAAGCTATTGCTGTCACAACATCCATACCTGAAATCCCATCCAACAAGGAAAGAAAATCCATTAATAGACTTAAATTATCAGGAGAGAAGAAAAGAAGAGACTAATGATTGTATTGAAGAAACATTTATGGCAATTGGAAATTATAAGTTCCTCAACTCTTGGCGAAAAAACAAGACCTCAATAGATAGTCAGAAGGATGAACCTATTTTGAAAGACAGAGACAAATGAGGATTTCCAGTTTTGTAAAGAGCAGGTATTCAAGAGCATGACCTGATATGCAGTACTACGCTGTAGCATAACGCTATAAAAACAGAAAATATATTCCCAACATGTACACTGAATCACGTGATAACGTTGATGGCCTATCACTCTACATCCAATAAGACATCCAGATACTTTCTAATCGAAGACACCATTTCCAAACCATATTTGTTGAAGAAGAGGTGCAAATATTGTGGAAGAGTAGCATTTTCATATTGTTCCAACACCCATCATTGAAGAGTTGAAGTGAACTGGAGAAAGTGTGCCACATTTTTGCACAGGACCAGGTTTCTTATCATCTAAACTCTAAGTAAATGCAATCTGCATAAAAACAGAAGAGATACCCAAGAAAGGTATCACTCCAGACTCCAGAGGATACCTTGAAGCACATTCCCAGTTCATATTAAGAACAACTATCAAACTCATAAATGCTACTACAACGGGGGTTAGCCATTTTTTATTTTATTTTTTGAATGGGGGGACGACAATCAGTGGATGCCTCTGATGATGACTGGAGAAATGTATGGTTACGCTTTCATAAAAATGTTTACCATACAATGCTACCTCAAAGAGAGATCATTATGTGGATTATGTAAAATGAATTATGATATGAGTATCAAGTTTGGGATTGCCATGCGGTGGATAACTCATAATTGTAGGTTATGGGAGTATGTATCAAAGTTTTGGTATGGGTAAGTAGATACACCACGAAAAATTAAGTACATACTCTATAATACTTCTCCACAAGCTTTGTTACTATTTTAGAATGTACTTGAAATCAAATGGAATTTCGGAAGAAGTGAAATTTCTAACTCCATCCATGTAAGAGAGCAAGAGACTAGAAATGTTCTATTCATACAAATTGAGCTCCTTTCCGAATATCATAATAAGCTACAGGATAGCACCACCTTTCGTTTGGTTTTCGGACTCGTGTCTCATATCCTCACCCTTATCATATTTCATTATTTCTATTTAAATCTATCTATTGGCACACAGTAGGCTAATCTAGGGTAACTAAAGAATCCTTATCACACTCCGAATGTGAACCATGGGAGCTCCATATGTTGGCCACTTAAACATAAACCAGTTCAACAATAGTCTCATACGGCAGCAACAGCATTAGGGAGGAAGGGGTGGTCAGCTAAGACAAGTAGACAACAGGACATATGAGTTTTGAGGAACAAGAATGCCCATGGAACTGATCATAAGCTTATTCAAATTGAGTGCAAATTTGTTCACCCTCACCTAGTGAGATGAACAAAACCCTCATCCTGATTGGTTGAAATGGTGTGGGGTCCGCCACTAATGGTGTGGATCCCACAAAAAATGATGTCATGCTTACCAAAAAGTGTATCGATTCTGTGAACCCCACACTACTTCAACCAATCAGAGTGAGGGTTTTGTTCACCCTCATTAGGTGGGGGTGAACAAATTTGAACTCCATTCAAATAGGATTGTTCGGTCACTGAATCCAACAACTCAGGGCCGAAATTAATGAAACACTACGAACCTGCTAAACCAGTTGCCAAAAGAAGCACCCAGCAGTGACATACAATATAACTAAGAAGGGAAGTAGATAAAACAGGTTATCCAAGTACAAAAGAAGTACTTACTACTACAAGTAAGTTAGAAGCAACTACAGGAGTCTAAATGAGAAAATCCCTTCTCCTGATCAAAGGCTTATTATTTGAAAACAGAAAACAGCAACATGATTTATAAGTCTCTCCATAATTTCAATAGTTGTATTGGTTGTAGTACTTAGTAAAGTTTGAGCATGTCCTAGTATATATCGGCATGACAACAGGCCGACTTGAAAACAAAGCTTTTACACTTGAAAGGGAAAAAAAAAAACAGTAGCATGACCCAAATCAGTGCATCCCACGTCCAGAAAGATACCACCTCATCCACCAAGGCAACCCTTGATCTGAAAGCATACCCACAAGTCTAGAGTATGCTACTTGAGCAGTCTTTAGTCTTTATTATCAATTATAAATAAAGTTTCTTGGGAAAAAGAAGAAGAAGTAATTCTTACCTCATAAGTGCTCCAAATACCGAAACGACACTACTAACCAATTTTAAGTACTCGAAGGTTCTATAGCAACCAAAGTACACTTTTCACTTTGAATGTGGTTGTTTCACTGTTGATCAAGAACAATATAAATGGTAATCAAATTTTCCATGCTCTTGTGTATTATCATATCAGTCCACCATTTGCTTTTGTTAATAGAAGTACTACCAAAATATGTGTAACCACTCAAAGCAAAAGGACAAAAGAAAAATTAACATTAAGCATCACACATTCACATTGGTAAATTTTCACCTCCAACTTAACTGCTTGGTTTCACTCTCTTTATCCTTCCTTCATCCCGTCAATTTTTTGTTACCGCATCCTATTGAGTATATAATCTCCATAATCATGTATGTACACATGAGCATAATAGTCACGGAAACAATGCTAAGGCGCTTGAATTACACAACATGATCATACCTTCAAGCACTGTTCCAAAAACAATATTGCTGCTATCAAGCTGCGGGCAGGGACCAGGCCCAGTAGTGATCAAGAACTCAACATTCCTGTAATTCGGATTCAACTTAATCTCATCGTCATCATCATTCTCCGACAAACACAGCGAAACAACCCCCGGTCTCGAATGCCCGAGCAAAAAAGCCTTAGAATCGACAGCCTCAGTATTCCGAACTAGGTCCATGGGCGGCCTCACCTCCCCCTTGTCACGGCGGCCTTGGCGCCCGGCGACAAAGAATTGGCCAGGGAATATCTTCTGGACCAAAGTACCTGATGCAGGAAAGCATACTGAAAATTAAGAACAACTCACAAACTATATATTAGAGCGAGCTCTTTGTTTTCTCATTATAAAACTCAACCAATTTGTCCTGGTGCTTACAACTCAATTTAAACATACTAGGAAATTCAAGAAAAAGGATAATTCAAGAAATTAGTAATTCCTGTTGACCAAGCAAATACGGAAAATGAAAATCAAATCAACCCTGACAACAAAAACTCTATTCCACCAATTTCTATAATTGCAAGATTCAGACAAAATAGTTACTACTATTATCAACATATCAAAATACTATTAAATGTACTCTTTCTATACTAAGAACACTACTACTATTTTCTAAAATCACCAGCTGCATCAGTACCTTTGTAAGAGTAGTTGGTGGGGGCAGTGCACATGGACTTGAAATTGGAGACGGTGAGAGGGACTAGGTTTCCGTATAGGCCGAGGACGAGTCGGCCAAGGGGTTCGGAGTCGGCGCAGAGGGAGAGTTCGTCGCCGAGGTTTCGGTTGAGGAAGTAGTTCGGGCAGATGCTGAAGTCCATGAAGATGCGGTCAGTGATGGTGGTGTCTGGTGGTTGTGGTGTGGTGGCGGCGGAGGAGGAGGAGAGAGGGGAGAAGAGAGAGAGTGTGGTGGAGAGAGAGAGGAGGGAGCGGCGGGTGAAGTGGAGGTTTGGGTGGTGGGGGAGGAGGGGGGAGCGGGGGAGGGTGGTGGTGGAGGAGGACATAGCGACGATGCATTGTGGTGGAGAGAGAGGGCGGGGGGAGAGATGAGAGGAGATGAGTCACGTGACTGTGGTGGTTTGTTAGGTGCCACTCAAGTGAGGAGGTGGGTCCTAGTTTTGATTATCGGATGAGATGAACTTGTGGATAAAATAGAGATTCCCGGCGGGTCACACCGTTTTGCAACGGGGTGATGGGGGTGGGGTGGCTTTATAAGACTGTAAATGAATTAATTTGTTTGTGAGCTTGACTCGGTCCGGTTTGAAAACAGTTCACTCAAATTTGGTTTGTTAAATTTTTATTGAGTCTCAACTCAAACTTTTTTCGGTAAAATGTACACTTTCATTAAAGCTCAAACACATTACAAACAATAGTCCAGAAAAGGACAACACATTACATTATCAAACTTAAATTTAAATACAGCAAACCCGAATACAGCAAATCTCGGCTAGACTCGATTCATAATGCTTGTTTACTTTTTAGAGGAATAAGATATACTAATATAACTTCTTATTCCAATTTTTTATTTTAATGCACTATCTTTTTAAAAAATTATTAAATTTTCCAATTATTTTGAAATTGGACTATTTTGCTGTAGAGTATATAAATATAGAACATATATACATGAACAAGTAAATTTTTTTTTGTTGTCTTAAGCTTATATATATATAGTAAGCTTCCAATCCGGACGTCCGGACCACTGTTTTTTCGTCACTTTCCGGACCAAATCTCGACAAATAGCGTTTTTTATCAAAAACTGCTCCGATCAACCCCTTCCGGGTAGGTTTTTTGACGAATCCTCGCGATAGACCTTAAAAACACGTTTTAAACACATCTAACGGTTCTGATCGTCAAGATTTGGTCCAGAACTATGAGGTCCGTACGGGGTCCGGATTTTGTCGTTCGAGATTGAATTTCAATGATCCGAGACAATCCGAACTGTTAGATGTGTTTAAAACATGTTTTTAAGATCCAACGCGATGATTCGTAAAAAAAATACCCGGTAGGACTTGATCCAATCAGTTTTTGAAAAAACGCTATGTATAACGTTTTTATCGAAAAATACTTGGATCAAGCCCTTTCGAGTATTTTTTTTTTACGAATCCTCGCGTTAGACCTTAAAAACACATTCTAAACGCATCTAACGGTTCGGATTGTCGAAATTCAATCTCGAACAAAAAATCTCTTACATAGCTCCTTACATAGCTTATGTAAGGAGCTATGTAAGGGCCATGTAATGCGTTTAAAACGTATTTTTAAGGGCCAACACGAGAATTCGGAAAAAGAAAAATACTCAGAAGGGCTTGATCCGAGCAGTTTTTCATACAAACCGTAGATATATATTTTATGAAAAACTGCTCGGATGAAGCCCTTCCGGGTATTTGTTTTTTGACGGATCCTCGCGTGAACCCTTAAAAACATGTTTTAAACACATTGAAAGGTTCAAATCTTCGAAATTTGATCCTGAAATGGGAGTCCCACACCCCACATAGGAAGGTGGGTGTATATATATATATACTGTTGGCTTGTAAACAAGCTTGGGCTTGAGTCAAGCCTAGGCCAACCCGGCTCTTTAAGTTTTCACTTAACTCGAGTTCGTTAAAAACTTAATAAACAAGCTTAAACACAACAAAAACTCGACTCGACTCATTTGAAGCCTTAGGTGACAATAGCTTTTTGAGTTCCGGTTTTTTCTACTACGTCGCAAACAAATGCTCCCTCCGTTCAATAATGGGTGTCTTTTCACTATATACATCTCTAATAAAATTATTTAAATTTTTTTTACAATAAAACTATGGATACATTATTTGGTGAACATTAAGTGTATACCACCTTGTAGGGCTGTCTAAGAAAACTAGTGAATCGTGATTCGTGAATCCAGCAATCACGTGTACTGCACGTGAGAGCTCCTAGCATAACCGCTTTGTGACATCAGAGGCGACGCTGCATTGAAGTTTAGGTGGTCACTTGAACAACAACAACAACCAAAAAAAAAAATCTTAAAGAATATAATTGATATTTTCAATTTAATTTTAGTTTGGGCCTTTCTTGGACATCCAATCAAAACATATTTGAACACCTAACTAAAAAATATTTAAACATCCACCCTAAAAAATCAGCCCACAAATCAATCTAATGTAGCAAAGAGCAATTTGCGCAATCGAATGAGTGATTAATGGATGAATAGTCGCTTAGTTACTTATATTAAGAGTGGTATCTTTGATATTGTTGATAATGATGCTATTGTGTAATGGTTTCGATATATGAAAACTCGATTGTGATGTCCTACTCCCTTCGTCATAAAGGTGTGCTATTTTGGATAAAAACTTGGATAATGTGATAAAGTATTTCCGCACATACTGCTTCAAATTTCTTCACACAAATTGAAGATCTCAAATAGTTCTTTAATTTTGTGTGAAAAAATTAAAAAATTATAAACACTAATTTTTTTATTATTTATAGTGGTGGTTTACTAAAGGTACGAGTAGAGATTTTTGACACCTGGAGAATTTCTCCGTACAGAGGATCTGTGGTGTGGTGACCGTTTATCCGTTAAATATCGGCCTTCCACTCATTCCTCTCTCGCTCTCTCTCTATCTCAGAAGAGCTCGCTGCTTCTGCTACAACAATGATGCACTACTCGACCACTTCTATTCAGTACAAGAATGTCCCCTCCTCCGCACCTCACCTTTCTACCTTCTCTCTCTACGCCTCTCTGTCATCATCATCTTCTCTCTCCTTCATCTCATCTCCCCTTCCCCACCATCATCATCATCTCTCCTCATCATTTCATGTTTCCAATTCCAGATACCCTTACTCCAAGACAAACCATAACCCTAAGGTAAGGAATTTGCATGTCAAGTGTAGAGAAATTGTAAAAATTAGATTGATGATAGTACTCTCTATGAATCAATTGCATTTCAATCCTATTCGCTTGTCTATTTTGATGTGTAATGCAATCATGGTAATAACCCTTGTTGGGACAGTGTTGATTCTAGCATCTTTCTGTATTTCTTAGCAGGGAATGAAGGTGTTGTGTTCGAAAATTGAGCCGATGAAGGTGATGATATCAGGGGCTCCGGCATCAGGGAAAGGGACTCAATGCGAGATGATTGTTCAGAAGGTAAAAATTATTATCGTTATACGAACTTACGATTTGGGGTTCAGGCCTCGGCAGCAGGATTTTAGCTTAAAGGTGACAAAAATATGTAAAGGCATTTTACATACAAAATAATACTATGTAAAATAAAGGAATATATTTTGATCGAAAACTTATCGGGTCTAATTATTTTGTTTCATTGAGCTGTATGATCTATTTACTTAAAATTTAAGTGAATTTTCATTTACTCTGCACTTATACGAAAAAATTTGGTACATTTTTTGAACCCAAGGGGTTTGCTTGAACCCCCCTCAACTCCCAATGGAGCCGCCTCTGCTTATGATTAAAGACTGATTTTTATAAGGAATTCTGAAGGCATGGGATTACATTACTTGATTCGAATTGCTGGATAGGCATAATGGCCAAAGATTCATGGACGAGTGAAATATTTAGTTTCAATGTGTTGGAGCCAAAAAAAGCAAAACTCATTTCATACTTTTACTTGTGTGTGTTTTTGTGTTTTTTCAAATGTGTCCTCAAACCCAAGATAAATGGACTGAGTGACAACCAGAATTATGTGGGCAAACTTGGGTGGGAGACGAATGATTCACCGGTTAGGAAGTTTTAACGTTATTTAGTGTATGTATTCTCACTGTTCGATAAAATGGCCACATGGACCTTACATGCCGAACAACGGATAACTGAATCGTGATGGTTCAAGGAAAGTAAGTTTGACTTGCAAATTTTTCTAGAGCTGGTTCTCTTGAACTGAGATGGAGTATGAAATTTGTGGTAGAGAGGTGAAATTCCGGCAATTGGTGAGCTGACTCTCTCTGAGGTCAAACCATCAGAGTCTCTTTGTTTTTTGGTTTTGGTGCTTCTACTATTGCTACAATTTCTGTTCGGGAAACTATATTTAAGCTATACCAGAAGCTGATGATCTCATTGTAACTAGCTCTGTGTTCATCAGTACAAAACTGTTTCTATTTTCTGTATCTTCGATATTGACTCTTTCTCCTGGTTCTTCAGTTTGGTTTAGTGCATATCTCAACTGGAGATCTTCTAAGGGCTGAAGTATCAGCTGGAACAGGTATTGGAAATAAAGCAAAAGAGTACATGAACGCAGGTCGCTTGGTTCCAGATGAAGTTGTGACAGCTGTATGACATGATCACCATGATTTTTCTCCCAAAATTTCTTCTTATGTGGTACAGGACATGACATTTTGTTTTATAGATGGTGACAGCACGATTATCACAACAAGATGCAAAAGAGAAAGGGTGGCTTCTAGATGGGTACCCACGAAGCTTTGCTCAAGCACAGAGTCTGGAGAAGTTGAATATTAGACCTGATATTTACATTGTACTAGATGTATGTCAGTAAGCTATTCGCTCATATTTGCTACTGCTTTCCCCTTTAATCCTTTGAAAATTGATTAAAACTTGCAAAATCTGTGATAAAGTTTACCATAAGATCCTTAGTCATATTGATCACCATAGTAAACACTTTCTTGGAATGGAGTTTTTACAGGAATTTTATTTCTTTGTGTGAAGGTTCCTGATGAAATTCTAATCGATAGATGCGTTGGTAGAAGGCTGGATCCTGTAACAAGGAAAATTTACCATATTAAAAATTTCTCTCCAGAGAACGATGAGATTAAAGCAAGGCTTATAACTCGTCCTGATGACACTGAGCAAAAGGTATGTTTACCAATATTGATGATCCAAATATTGCTTCCAATTATGCCACACACTGTTCCTTGGTTCAGTTAGATATGCCATAATTGCCACTGATATCACTGGCAACGCTGATGTGGTGTTTTAGTATTTAGAAAATAACTTTGCATCAAACAAAACCATTTTGATAATTTCATTTTGATAGGTGTTTTAGTATTTAGAAAGCTAGTCATAGTCTTCAGAGTTGAACAGTTTAAAGGACTTGAAGTGAATTGCTTTATGCAAGGACAATTGTAACTAGTTTAAGAGAAGATAAAGATATTTCATCTGAGATGGTTAGGCCATCAGGCCATCTACACAAGTGGTCACATCATTGCACAGAAGAACGTAACAAGTTGATTCGAAATCAAGGCCTGAAGGGGATAAAGAGGTGATATAAATCACATGGGAAAGATTGTCGTCAAATGCATGGTCTTCATAGGTTGGTTGTTTATCCTTCCCTTTCTTGAACTTCCCTGCTAATTCTAGATTTTTGTTTATGGAACTTGTGCAATGTTGAATATACGTGAATATTAGTTTTCTCTTAGCTGCTTTCAATCAAAACAGAGATTATACTTAATAGGGGAGCTTATGCTACAAATGTAAAATAGTGGTCTTCATATTTGTCACTTCTTGAATTTAGTCTGGGAAACATTCTGTGCAACCCATATGGCTTTGCATTACATAATTTACATCCCCTGGTGATATATATATATATATATATTCTCTTCAATCCTGAACGATAAATTTGAATTCAAAATCTACTTTTGGTTTTTGGTTACAAATCTATCCTCTGACTCCTTTTGGCTTCTAAAATATATGTCTATTGTTGTTTACAGGTCAAATCGCGGCTGCAAATATATAAGCAAAATGTTGAAGCAATCTTATCAACCTATACGGAGATATTGAATAAGGTGTTTCCATAATCTAGTTGTGTCAATATCAGCATTTTCCTTTTCATCATAAAGCGATGTGTGTCACTAATATTTGGTTTTTTCATTATGGTCTAATGCACAGGTTGATGGAAATCGTCCAAAAGAATTAATTTTCAAAGATGTAGACTTTTTGTTGTCTCAAGTGCAGAAGGAAAAAGTAAAAACAACAAAAGTAGGTATGTTGGTTTAGAAATTGAAGTGTGTTATGCACAATTAAACTGCAGCTTTCTTTGTTCAGATGTTTAAATTGTCTGCGACATTTATCTACGAATGAATGAGTAGGTGGTCTTCAGTCCATGCCATACATCGTGTGACGGCGGTTAATATCCTTATAAACTGAAGAATTTTTGAATGACTAAAAACATTAGTAATTTGACTTCCGTGATTAGCTAAAATTCATCAGCTTCTTCTCTTTACCAGCAAAATCAACAAGTCAAAGTGAGAGCCAGGAATCTTCAAGTCGGGTAAAATTCTCTACTAGTAATTGTTAATTTCTCTCAAATATTCCTTTTTGTGTTCCCATTGTATTAGCGTAAGATACAACAGTTATTAGGAGGCTAATTGTTTTGCCAAGTCTATCCTCTTATTTTGCTTTAGCCTTCTACAGGAAACTTGGAGAGGGATTCCTACTAGATTGAATAATATTCCTCATTCCAGAGATATCAGGGAATATTTCTACGTTGATGTGCTCCAAGCTACACAAAGAGCCATAAAGGATGGAAAAACTCGATTAAAGGTAAGTAGTAGTTAGGCCACCTTCGTATTGGAGACCCAGTTAGTTGACTGAGACATTAGCCTAGTATGGCCTTTCACACAACCAATATATTTTTAGATCTCAACTCTTGAAAACCATTTATAACGTTTTTTTTTTCCTGGTAAATCAAGGTGTTCTTTTTTTTACTAGTACCAGAAATCGCATAAAAGTGGAGAAGGTAGTTTTGCTTTTTTACTGTAATTGGACAACACTTCGAAATGAATATACTACGTTTTAATTGATAATATTGCTTTTCATAATTGCCAGGTGGAGATAAGCATCCCAGAGCTAAATCCAGAAATGGTGAGAGAGATTTTTTTCCTGCTGGCTTCCCCTTAGTTGTTTAGACTTGACCATATCTTACGAATGCACAGGATGTTTATCGGATAGGTACTTTAATGGAACTTGTTCGAGTTCTAGCTTTAAGTTTTGCTGACGATGGAAAGCGCATTAAGGTAAATTTATCTAGATTGCTTCAGTTTTGGTTTTTACTCATTTTGGTGGTGTACAATTATAAAATGGTTCCAAGAAAAAGTTATGCTGAGTTCTCAGAATTGTTTTTACAGGTATGTGTGCAAGGGTCTATGGGAGAGGGAGCACTTGCAGGGATGCCATTACAGCTTGCTGGAAGCAGAACGATATTGGAGTACATGGATTGGGGTGATTATGGTGCTATGGGAACCTTTATCAAAATAGGTTCTATAGGTATTGAACTTGATATAACTTTGCACAGTTGTACGACCTATCATTTTTTAGTTCTATCTTAAAGCAGAAGTATGAAGCATAATTTTCAATTTTTTTCGCGTGAATTACTGTTCAATTTATCTTTCCAAAAAATCATTGTAGCAGTTATTTTGACCATCCAAAAAAAAAAAAAAATCTTTGTAACATTTCATGGTGAATTGTTTGGATTCCTGAACCTTCTGTTTACCTAAATTCTGCTAATTCAATATGGAAACATGTGGTGGTTGCATTGTTGAGTTTGCTTAGTACAGGTTCAAAAGCTCTGCGGGGATATATATAATTGTGTACTTAACATAACAACGCCGATCTTGTGACAATTTATTCATTAAAAACCTTGATTCCCATGTCCTGGAAACAAGGAGAAATTAGAATCCGACTTCCTTTTTTTGCTTAACTTGGCTTGGTGCTCATTTTCCTGATGCCCATATCACCATGTCTTGTTTTATTGGACAGGTGGAAAAGAGGTCAGCGAAGAAGATGATATGTTTATTTTAGTAGCCCCACAAAATGCCGTGGGAAATTGTATTATCGATGTAAGGAGTTGTGAAAATTTCTCCCTAAGCTTCTTAAGACACCTCTACTTCACATGTTTCAATTTACCTTATCCTTACAAGCTGTTGTTGAATAATGTAGGATCTAAGAGCTATGACTGACGCTGCCGGTAGCCGTCCAGTAATTCTTATCAATCCTAGGCTCAAGGTTTTACTTCATCCATATTGTCTATATTGGATTCCCATGTACGTAAATAGCATTGTTGTTTCGGTTTCTTTTACTTTGCCAGCCCCAGCTTTTTTCGATCAAGAAGAAATTTCTCATTGTTAAACTGGGACAACAGAGTATATCTTAGTGAATGGTCATCTACCTTTCAAGGAACTGTCTTCACTCTCCCTTAAAGAAATAACGCGTGGAGATATTAATTCTGCTATTTTCTGTAGTTTCTGAAAGAACAGACATCCATATGACTCATCTTAAAGGGTAGTGAGGACTTAATGGGCATTTTTATTTGGTCATCTAAAATAACACATGCCAATTCTGTTTGTCCAATTCAAAATCGTTAGCTTATATAGAAGTTGAATTGATATGTCTTGCTAGTCCTTTTGCCACTTGAAATCGTGGTTTTGCTACAAACACACCTATCCAAGATATCATGCAAATTCTTGTCTACTTTTTTTACTAATTCTGTTGTGGATTTTCTCATTATCAGGATTTACCCGCTTCCAGTGGAATCATGCAAGTAAGTATGAAAGCAGTAAGCCCGTAATTTCGCGGATTGATGTTATGATGTGGTACTGATTGGACTATTTGTCCTCCAGACAATGGGTCGAGAAAAGAGATTGGAGTATGCAGCATCATTCGAGAATTGCTATCACTTCCGACTTCTCTATTATGCAGGAACCCAATATCCAATTATGGGTGCCCTCAGGTGAATAATTCACAAGTCCCGTTACTTTTTCACATACAAATTTCTTGGTAATATTTAGTGGAAACGAGGGTATATTCTCTCTATATCTCTTTCCCTTCTGCGTGCACAGTTTGAATCAGTATTAGCCTAATGTTTTGGAATGCACATCTCATACCACGGTATACTTTCGTTGACAAACTCAAAATCTATCCATCCATATACTATAAAACTGTCTAAATGTTCAGTTTTGTGAAAAAGAAACCATAATTTCACCAGGCTGAGGGGGAAGATACCCTTGGTTTCCCGTGATTTTCTTGGCTGATGAACCGGTGTTAGGTGCTAGCTCCCTTACTCTTCTGCAAAAAAAAAAATTGCTAAATATTCCCCTGGACAAGGTTTACTCTTTTTGTGATTTCAGGATGTCATATCCATACGGGTATGAATTGTACAAGAGGGTGGATGACCCGTCGTTCGGGAAGGAGAAGTACAACATCTTGACCACATTTCCTAAAAGGCCTGATGTTGACGAAATCAACGACGCTTTCGATGGAAAACCAAGGTAACATCTTCATCAGTTACTAGAAATGCTAGATTACTATCACTCTCGTATTTCACTTCTCAAGCCAAGCCACGGTCCTAATTAGACCATTTCTTTTGTATCAACACTTGCAGAAATCAAGATAAAAAGGCCTCTGGATTTTGGTAAGATTTCCTCTAACCTCATTGCATCATCGGTTTTAGTTACGTATCATCCATTGTTGATTGATCTGCTTGATTTCTTCCAGGGGGTTCTTGAGCGGCGTATTTTCAACATAAAGGTACTTATTCAAATTTACGTGAATTTTTTCGTCGAATTTTTTCCCACTGCACATTTAGAAATACAATGTATATGTTGATAAGAATGCTAGTCATGGTATGGAAGCAAGGCAATGATGAGATTGTAACACCTTCCTGTGACAATGTTTCAGAAAGAAAATAACATGCAGTAGAACAATTTTGTTCCAAGTCTTTAGTGATTTTTGTTTTCCTTTTAAGTCATAATTTTTTTTTTTTTGTGTCGAATTCTGCTCTTTAAGAACAATTTCATTAATTCTACAAAATTTACCGGTGAATTTAACAACCCGTGAGAGTTGAGAAGAATTTCAATTAAGGTCAATTTCATTAAAACTAAAATGACAGTGCTCGTTAAGAACAATTTAAAACTTAAAATGACAGTTTGAATTATTTTGCCCAAACGGGCTCTAATAGTTGGTGCTGGTTTGATATGGGCTTCCAATAAGCCCAGCAAGCATATAAGCCCAGCACACTTACTTACGGGTTCAAGCGAACGCATTGGACACTTGATTTGATTCACTAAATGCTAATTTTTGGTTTTTATACTCTTTTACATTGATTAATATTTTAAAATCACATTGCTAGATGACAAAAAAAGGAAAGGGAGTGCATTTGCACAAAAAAAAAGTATGAAAATCGATTACGCATCCAAAAATGATCTCTTTCATATGGAATTGGATCTTCTTCGATCCTTAATTTAGACTGGACGGGACAGTTCAAATCTGGGTCGTCCATTGCTACACGTAACAATTCGGATTTTGCTAGTCTCAAGCTTTGATCGTTCATTGCTACACTTTGTGATTCGGATTTGCTTAGAGACTAGCAAATCCAAATCAATGATAATATCAATGTATAATTCACCTTTGTACACCGTTGTATTTATTCAGATTTCCTTTAACTTTGTATTAAAGGCAATATATGACGAATGTGTAAAGTAGCTTATCCGTCTGCATATTTATTTCATATGAAAAAAAAAAAAAAACACGAAATGACGAGCCAAAATGTATTTTCATTAGATAGATATTTTCATCATTTTCTTCCCCTTAAGTTTGATGAGTTCCTTGCAGCCTAAAGAGGCCACCGGACTGTACGTTATTTTCCAGCCATTACGTGCATTAGTTGCTCTCACCCTTTATGTGATTGTAAACCGCCCACGCACACTATTTGGCTTTATATGCTTTTCAGCAATTCCCAATTTGGTTCCAAGTTTGTTGAAAGAGATATCGCGCATGTCAAGTTCACCTTTTCGTAAACCCGGAGGGGTTACTCTGATGGTCAAGAATTGAGACTTAGGAATTTGTTCGTAAGACCGGAGGAGTTAGTTTGAAGAGCTGAGACTTAGGGATTTGCTATAGGTGGACTCAGAGGCTATCGGCTCAATTAACGCCAAAGCAAAACATAGTATGGACTGGCCCTCAATGAGTCGATAATATGTTTTGCTCTGGTGTTAATTGGTGTGTCCCCTAAAGTGGGTGTTGAAATTGAGCCCCCGAATTAATCGAAGTGTGCAAAAACTGACCCAGTTACCTAAATTATAAAAAAAAATAAAACATTCACCTTCTCGTTGCTCCAAATTCAGCTTTGCAGGGCCACCACAACTTTCAAGGGCTATGAACATGGCAGATTCGTGGTGAGAAAAAAATCAACTTACTCGCATTTTGCACACGCACACTTGCGATTTATGCCTTACCCCGATTGGGGTTATAGGGGTTTGCTTCCTCTTAAAGTTTTAGATTCGAAGCCTCTCATGTGCTATCAATTTTTTTAAGACCGATACATACGGAGTTTTACTTTGACTTTAATTAGGCGTACCATTAGTCGACGGTAGAATTGGTCCCGACCAAAATTAATTAAAGTGAGCATAAACTGATTTGGAGACATAAATTATCAAACAAAGAACTCGAGGAGCCCACACACACCACCAATATGTGTGGACTGTGGAGTCCTCAACTCATACGAATTGTTTTATATGTGCAAAGTATGAAGTCCATTCATTGTTTCCCTGCCACACGATAGTATGCTAGACCATCTTCATAAATAGGGACGGAGTCAGAATTTTACCTTTGTGGTGGCAAAAATATGTATTCAAAAAATAAACAGACAAACTGCATTATGAATATTCATCCACTCTACGGAAAAAAAAATCTAGTGATAGCGAGTCTATATAATTCGGGGATAAAAATTTATTTTCTACATAATAATTGTATTTTTTGAAAATCTTGGGGTAGCGGCCTCCACCGGTACTTGTCCTCCTGGCTCCATCCTTACGTGCACAGAGGGGTGGACTTGACGCTGGGCTCGTGTCCCTATCACTTTGTCTTCCCCCATTTAACCTAGTACTAATTTCTACATATGCGTCCAATTTGTGGAAATTATGCTGATGTCGGCCTTACAATGAGGATAACTGACGAGAACAATTTGCAGTCGCCAAAATTGATCGATATGAACTCATGTGTAGCCAATAAACATTATCTTTTTCGACAATGGAGATTATCAAAACCAGGCTTCGGAACAAAATGAAAGATGACTTTCTCTCGAACTCTACAGTTATGTACATCGAAATGGAAATCAAATAAAGTTTAGCGTCAATTGTAGATGAATTCTGATATTTGAAAACACGTCGGGTTGCACTATGATAGATTGTTAAGCTACTTTTGTTCTATTTTGATGGATAATCATTATAGGAAAATGTATTTTGGCTTTTTCTTTGACTATGGAATGCAAATGTGTTGATAGTTGTTTTCTTTACTTATTTGTTGAGTAAGGAATAGAAAGATTTGAGTTTTTTATGTTATAACTCGGTCTCTGGGACTCTTAATCCTAGCTCTGCCACTGAAAGTGAGCCATGATCCATTAGGCTACCACCCTGGTGCGTTTACATTAAGAATTCTTAGAGGAGTTTACTATGAGAAAGGAAAATGAGATGTACACTAAAAAAATTAGGGGGTGTTCCACTAAGGGTGACTTATTGACTTTTTAGTTTTTTACTGCTTTTTATGTGATGTATTGTGAGAGAATGGCCTTCTTGAAAACCGTAATAAGATTTTTATATTTTTTTTCTCATTTTCTGCATTTTTTAATAAAAATTATGCATATCTTTATAGTTCATAATAAATTTCTTAATTTAGCAAAATTGTTGACTAAAAAAAAATTGCACAATTACAATTAATAAGGTGCCCCAACTGGGTTGGATTTCTGGATCCGTCCCTAAGTACAATTCCTCTCTTTTCTCTCTCAGAAAAGTTTTCTCTTGCCTCCTCGTGTTTGCATTGAAACACTTTTAACCCTAATTACAAAATAACTGCAATATAAATAGGTAAGACACAATGGCCAAATTGCCTCCTTACACCCCCGGACTGGACTTTAATTGCTGAAGGTTGTCCTGCATCTCCCACATGGTCCTCCGACCCTTTTCACACCCTATATTCACGTAATGATCATAACTGAATTTATAAACCGCACATGAATTTATGGTGATAAAATACGTTGGGCACCACGTGGCGGTTAACTTACTTCAAGATTTGGGGCATATTTGACACGCGAAAAAGGATGAAACTTTATTCTTAGCAATTAATCTTGGAATGATAGATACAAAGATTAAAGGGACTCAGGACGAGAAGTATTGATGTATCTAAAAGGCTTTTAAGGTTCTCTCTCTTCTACCTCAAGAGAGAGAGTGAAAATGTCAGGTGGGTCATTTGCTTCAGCCGGCGTGGCTAAAAGGAGAGAGCTGAACAGTACCATTAAGGGATAATCACCCCTTTCTTGTTGATTAATTGCCTGTGTTTTTGGCGCTATTTGTGGATCTCTTTTTGGCTATGACGTTGGGATCTCAGCTCAGGTACCTCCTTGATCTCTTATTCCTAATTCAGTAAATTGCGTATTTGATAGCCAAATCAAACCTTGCTTTAAGTCCTAATTAATCGTGCATTTTATGTCCTAATCAATTGAGTCCTTCTTATCGTTTTCGAAATCTCCTAGCCATCCAAGAAAAGGCCAATCGAATTTCATACGGAATATTCGGCGTACCCACGATATTTATCTTTTTGTACGAATGGGACCCATAAAAGATACGACTACGTATCTTAATTTTAAGACTTTGTGTGTGTAAATTGTGTGCGTAGTAAAGTTGATTTCATATTGAAATCATCTCTGGCAAATTTATTCTAAAGAAGGAAGTGTTTCAAGAAAGTTTGTTGGGAAACAGTAATTAAGCACCTTTTTTATATATTAATTACCAGTTTTTATTGAGAAAATGAACAACCTTGCGTATGTTCAAAGTTTACACCATTTTTTTTTGTCGAAACACAAAAAGAGGAAGAAAGAAAACGAAAACAATAATACCATAATATTGTTGGACTTTAGTTGTGACAACTTCGGAGTACTGATTTGTAAAACATACTAAGACCAACTTAGATGTGTACATGTGCATCTTAGGATTGTTGTGCATTGCGGAATAGATAATGGGGACGTGCATCTATGTTCTTGTGCATCGTTCGAGGTGAGATAACACAGAGAGAGAGAGAGAGAGAGAGAGAGAGAGAGAGCACGCTAAAGTTGATTATATAGATATAGGTTTAGATTGTGTGTGCATGCTAAAGTTGATTTCGAATGGAAAACTTCTCTGACCAAAAAAATTCTGTTTTTTTCAATAACTAGATATCCGGACCAGGTTATATGCACCTCGATTAATCCTAGAGATCAATCTCAATGTCCACTAGCAAGGACTCTTTTTAAAGGCAGACCAAAAAATTCTTAGAAAGTGTAAATCTTAATTTTGTGTTACCTTTCTTTATTCAAACAGGATATATCTACACGTATATTCAAATTTTGCGGTTGCTTAATTGTCAAAACTGGAAAACAAGAAACAAAGAAAACGAGAACAATACTTAAATGATGACGACGACCAATATTAATTAGACTTCTTGTTGTGACTCGTGACAACTACACTATAATAATTTATAAAATATATTAAGAACATCTTATAATAAAATATATTAAGCCCACAACTTAGATAAATATAGTGAATCTGTTATGTATCAATCATAGAGAGAAGGTAATCGACAAAGTTATCATACTGTAAAATTATTCAAGATTCAATATATCGATGGCATGGAAACTATTGGATGAGGTACCTTTTTTTTTTTTTTTTGTTGTTGTTGCTTACGTACGTTCATGATTGGGAAGGGTGGAAGAGAGCAACCAACTGGTGAAAAACTTACCTAAAAATTACTATATGCGTGAGTGTTCTTTGACCCGTTTTTCTTTTCTTTGTTGATTCCTCTCAATGAAATTTTCCATGTTGCACTATGTATACTTACGGATGTATGAATGCGATCCGGGAACACTTTGGGGTGAACACCCATCCGAACGAGTAGGGTCAATAGTTCAACACTCTAACGTGGAGTTGTATCTGTCGTGGAAGGCAGTTAGCCGTTATAGGCATAACCCTCTGGTTAGGCCAAACCTTAACTTGTGTTTGAGAGATAGTTGTCCATACACGAATAAGGAATGTATGGATTCTTGAGAATAGAGGGGCCGCGTTGGTCCCCCCAGACCGCCTAGATCCCACGAGTGAATCGAAAGTTGAATCTACGTTAGATCTCACCAGAATCACACTATAACCTTAAATCCCACTTTATATTATAAGATTCTGATAGAAGCAGTTAAATTTGTTAACTGGTATCTGTACAACAAAGAGTTGAAAATGAGCTCTTAAAATGCCCTAATACCTTGGTGACCACATTTGGAGACCATATTTTGGTGGCCATGTGAAGCGTCACCAATGCATTGATAGAATGTGTCACATCTACAGTGGCGTAGCCAGGAAATTGGGTCAATGAGGGCACAATTCATAAACGCTAGGACTTTTGTTGTGAAAAAAAAAAATCTTTTCTTAAAGAATTTCTAACATGTCTTATTTTTCACCTGACTTACATTCTATGAAATGAGTCTCACTTGGCTTCCAACGGGGAGGTCTGGGGTTCGAGTCAGTGGAGGTCTGAGGTCTGGAAACATGTAGTTTTGAGGCAAAAATTCAGTGAATTAAGACTTGTTTATGAGTAATTAGTTATTCAGTAGCTCTGGGGCATCGCCATGTGGTTGTCCTAACTCTCTTCTCAATTTCATCACATATTCAGTTAAAACTCATATATTTAGTCTTGAGTCACACATAAATATGTGTAGAAGAGTTACATTATAACAACAAGTAATGACTTCCCAAGAGCACTAATTAATTTTTTGCAAGTAAAAAAAAATGATGTACCAATTTATATTTTTCTACACACAAAAAAAAAAATTTCCTCCTAAAAAATTCAGTGTGGGCACAGGCCTTACACTGGTCTCCATGTGGCTCCGCCACTGCATATCTATCACATAGTGAAACGCATTCTACCCGTTCAAAGGTGACACATCACAATAAACATGATCACCAAAATATGGACACGTAGGCCGTAGCATTGCTCTTTTAAAAGTCCAACTTCATTTAACAAAAAAAAAAAAAAAGCGACCGCTCTTGAATCCAGAACCTTACATCAAAATTGTGTCTATTATCTCCCTCTGACCATAAGTCTTTAGATACTTGTACATTTGGTACAGACAAACACATCGAGCCATGAAAAACACAGCCGTGAAAATACAAGTGGGGGGAAAAGAAACAATAAAAAGGAGAGCGTCACAGTCATTGGAAACTCGAACTCGAGCTCAGCTGTAAACGAGCAAAGCCCTGTACATTACTTAATGATCCTCTGGAATCGATTCGAGTTGAGCCGAGCTTTGGAGTGTTGAGCTGGACTCATTTACTAAATGAGCCTAAAACTCGAGTTCGGACTCGGTTAGCTCGATTACTAAACAAATCGAGCGGAGTCCTAACGAGCTGCTCTGTTCATTGCAGCCCCACAAATAGAAAAGAAGCGCCAATCAACCCCTTCCTATAACAACTTGCCCATATGCCTAAGTTAAGTACGCCGGCCCCTATCTTCAGGCTCCAATGAGAGAGAGAGAGAGAGAGAGAGAGAGAGAAAATCATTCCATGGTTTCGAAGACCATCACATGGTGCACCAACACATTTATTCACCATATTTTTGCTGGGTACAGTATCAAGTGTATGGACCCCACAAAAATAGGTGGTGAAAAAAAGGTTGGGACACCACGTGGTAGTACCCGAAGACCACGGAATAATTACTCGAGAGAGAGCAGGCATACTCCCCAAGATAACCCTTTCAGTTCAGATCATTGTAAGCATTTAAGTCAACTAACTTTCCTTTCGGACATATAGCTAGGTAGAGGGAAGATTCATTTCCAGTGCAAGAAACTCTCTCTCTCTCTCTCTCTCTCTCTCTCTCTCTGTGGCAAAGTTTGCGAGGAAGAAGGGAGGAAGAAGATGGCAGGAGGATCTTTAGCTCCAACAGGTGTTTCCAAGGAGAGAGCAGAGCAATACCAAGGGAAGGTTACCTCTTATGTGATCATTTCTTGCATTGTTGCTGCCATTGGTGGATCCATCTTCGGCTATGACATCGGAATTTCAGGTTTGTTTTCATTTCAACTTCCTCGTTAAATACAGAAATGTTCTCTTTTCTTCGTTACAATACAACTGAGAATACGAAAAGGGGTGCAAACGAGCCGAGTCATACTGAGCTTTACAGTGTTCGAGCTTCGCTTGCTTACAAAACGAGCCTAAAACTCAAAGCTCAAACTCTGCCCCCTTAACGAGCCAAGCTAGTTTACAAATAAGGAGTTCTGTTTCCGTAGTTGTGTATAGATGATGATACAAGGGAAAACAACTAAAATAATAAATAATAAACCTTCCATGATATTTGTATTCTCTTTTTGGTTTATTAAATCTCACTTACCAACAGAAGAACGAACTCAGATAATAAACCCCAAAACAAGCTAAAGGTAAAAAGGAGATTCAACAATAGATCCCTGGTGAAACTCTTGACTGCTTGAATTTGAACTGCACAACAGCTGCAACAATAAAAATCTAGCAGCTCCAGATGAATAGTTCCATGTCTCAATCTCATCCAAAGTGATCTGCAAAAGAGACCGAGTCACGTACCGAGCTAAGCAGAAAAAAATTATAAGACTAAAGACCATCGAAATTTAGATTTAGTGAAACTTTAGGAATCGTGTCTCATAATTTTAGCAGGAATCCAACAGAGACTTATATGTGTATATATATATATAGGGACACCCACATATTGCCCCTGTAGGAATCCACCACGAAACACTTTGTCAAGCACTAATTAACAACTTAATCGAATGACAATATTGAGAACCTGTATAGTCACTAACAGTATGTTTTAGAAAGTTAAAATACCAAAATCGGCTCCTAAAGGAGTATTCTTTAGGCATGAACGTAGTAGCACAGTTGCTTGAGAAGGCAAGATGGCCACACAATCATGAATGATAAACCTAACCGAAAACCAAACAGTTCATAAGTTTATCTAGATAACTGCCAATAATCCAATATTTTTTTGATAAACAAATTGACCGACCTTAAATCCGAAACCTTACATCAAAATTTTCAGTTTATTATCCCTCTCAGACCATACAAAAAACGGTCACGGAATACCAAGTGGGGTGAAACAACAAAAAGGACAGCATGACAGTAATGGAAATCCTTGTCAAATGAAGGGCCGAGTAGTTGCGATATTTTAAGAGTTTTAAAATACAAAGCCAATTGCCAAATGCTGACTATAACAACTTGACCATGTGAACTTAAACAAATCAAACCCGACATTAGTAAATAAGTTAAGTTGACCGGCCGACAACTTCAGGTTCCAATGTGAGGGAAAGAGAGAAGGAGAATTTTATTGTGACCGGCCTACCACTACTAACCTTACAGAATTTTGAATTGTTATAAAAATTCCCTACGATAATCACTCCGGTTCAGATAATTGTAAGCATTTAGACATCATGGGAAGTTTTTGAGCTGGTACCTCCATTGGAAGTTTCAGCAGGGGGTCTTAGACATCAGGGACCTTGCCCGCTCGGGGAACTTGGGCTTCAACTGGGTTCGACGTTCAGCAAACAAAGTGGCCCATGCCATTGCAGCCTTGGCAAAAAGTAGTAATCTGCCTCTCAATTGGGTGTCTGTTATCCCAAATTATCTTTTATCTATTTTTAATAGTGAATCTTTGTAAGCCTGAGGGCATTTTTTTCAGTTCAAAAAAAAAAAAGGAAAAGAAGAAGATAATTGTAAGCATTTTGAGCATATTCCGTACTACAAGTAAGTGGAGTGCGCTCTTAAGTCAACTGACCAATTGTAGAAACACAGCTAGATAGAGGGAAGATTAATCTCCACTGCCAGAAACTCTCTCTCTCTCTCTCTCTCTTGACCGGCAGACAACTTCAGGCTCCAATGTGAGGAGTAAATTGTTGTAAAAATCCCCTAAGATAATCACTTCAGTTCAGGTAATTGTAAGCATTTTGAGCATATTCCGTACTCCGTAAGTGGAGTGTGCCTCTCTCTCTCTCTCGTTTGGCAAAATCTGTGAGGAAGGCAGGCAGTACAAGATGGCTGGAGGATCTTTAGCTCCAATAGGTGTGACTAAGGAGAGAGCAGAGCAATACCAAGGGAAGGTTACCTCTTATGTTATCATTTCTTGCATTGTTGCTGCCATTGGTGGATCCATCTTTGGCTATGACATCGGAATTTCAGGTTTTTCACATCACCTACGTCTTCAACTATAGAAATGTTCTCTTTCCTCTTTTGAGCAGTAAAGAAAACTTCTTTACAAAACAACAGAGAACACAAATTAAGGAGTCCCACTTCCATAGTAGTACATAGATGATAGATCCCATATTTTTGTTCCAAACTAGGAAGGACAAAAGCGGAAGATGAGGAGATACATCATAGAATGAGCTAAGCAACCAAGAGAACAAATCTCTCATGATATTTGTATTCCCCGTTTGGTTTAATAAATCTCCAACTTAATTACCAACAAAAAAAAGTACTAATTAAGATAGTAAACCCAAAAACAAGCTTAACGTGAAAAGGAGGTTCAACAATAGATACCAGGTGAAACTCTTGGACTGCTTGAATTTGAACTGCACAATAGCTGCACCAATAAAACTATCACAGCTCTTCGTGAATAACTCCATGTCTCATCCAGTATCAAAAGGAAAAGATGTATTCTCTTTTGAGTGAATCCTAGAATAAGCTGCAAACTTTGCCAGAGACGAACACGAGAAGAAATTGTTCAAACCCGCAAAACCCAAAAGTTATCTGCAAAAGAGACAGAGCTCAGCAGAAAAAATCAGAAAAGCGAAGAACTTAGACCTAGAGAAACACTTGGGTATCAAGTATTGCAATACTAGCGGAAATCTACACAGACCTATCAAAGTCTGCACAACTCGTATTACTCAGAGTCCACCACGAAATACTTTATATTTCATCAAGTATGAAAATCGAACGACCATACTGAGCATGTGTGCAGTCACATGTGCATGAGAGAGAGAGAGAGAGAGAGAGAACAGATACCAACCATAGAATTTGTGGTAACTAGAAATTTAACTCCATTAACATTTAACACAAATACTAAGACCTATCAGACTATCACCAAACATACTACTATCTTTTCTTGTGATCTGACAAAACATACTGCTTTCTGTAATTTTATCAACAGGAGGGGTGACATCAATGGATGGATTTCTTCAAAAGTTCTTCCCAACTATCTTAAAGAATCAAAAGCTTGCTCATGAAAACAACTATTGCAAGTACAACAACCAAGGCCTAGCAGCGTTCACATCTTCTCTCTATCTTGCAGGGCTTGTCGCATCTCTAGTGGCATCCCCCGTTACCCGAAAATACGGGCGTCGTATAAGCATAATATGTGGTGGAATAAGCTTTATAATAGGAGCAACTTTAAATGCTTCAGCTGCAAACCTCACAATGCTTATACTGGGTAGGATCATGCTTGGGGTCGGCATAGGATTTGGAAACCAGGTGAACATTGGCAACATGTAGAATTACTAAACTCTAATTTCCCCCATTTAAGTGCATAAATGCTCTTTGTTTTCCCGTAGTGCATTCAGTTGTCTGAAGGGTTCAACTATGACTGTTTTCTTGAAGGAAACATTCCCCTCAAATCATTTCCTGTAAACAAGTGCACGATTATACATCACAAGAAAGTTGACCACTAAAGTTCTACGATTTTTCTCACGAACAAAACAACTAATAATTATTCCATATTTAAGTTGATCTATCTTTTCCGTTGGGATTTTCTTGTATGATATCCCTAACAACTTACTGAAACCATACTCAGAAGAGGGGCATGCTTATAATGTCTTCCTTTTGTAGAAATCCAAGAACTGAAGATTGCCGATAAATTAGATGTATGTGATGAAACAATCTTGATTTCTCAAACTACAAAGTCAGTGCTTAATCTTTACAACTACTTTTTGAAGGCGGTTCCCTTATATTTGTCAGAGATGGCGCCATTCCGCCTCAGAGGAGGCCTGAACATGATGTTTCAGTTGGCAACAACCCTGGGTATCTTCTCAGCAAACATGATCAACTATGGAACTTCAAAGCTCGAACCATGGGGATGGAGGCTCTCCCTAGGCCTGGCTGCAGCACCAGCTCTTTTAATGACATTGGGAGGAATATTTGTTCCAGAAACACCTAACAGCTTAATTGAACAAGGATCAAAGGAAAAGGGAAGAAAAGTTCTAGAAAAGATAAGAGGAACCGATAACGTCCATGCAGAGTTACAGGACATAATTGATGCAAGCGAGTTAGCAAACTCTATCGAGCATCCCTTTAGAAACATCCTCGAAAAAAGGAACAGGCCACAGCTAGTCATGGCAATCTTCATGCCGACATTCCAGATCCTCACAGGCATCAATTCAATCCTCTTCTATGCCCCGGTTTTATTTCAGAGTATGGGGTTTGGGCGAAATGCTTCACTCTACTCTTCTGCCTTGACTGGAGCCGTTCTTGCTTCATCTACGGTAGTCTCTATTGTAACGGTCGACAGGTGGGGTCGGAGAGCGTTACTAATTGGCGGGGGAATACAAATGATTGTATGCCAGGTAAAGATTTAACAGCCTTTGAGTAACGCCAAAACTGCTCTCAACTAGTAGTAACAAAAACATGGACACAAGATTCTTGGTAACATTTTGAGAGTCAACAGGCATTATATGAAGTCGCGACTCTTTACAGAACCTGTATCACCACAGAAGTACCAACAAAGACATAATAACACCTAGCTGATAAGAAAAGCTGATGAAAGTTTTTGCAATGGTTCATACCAAGAAACATAATGCTTCGTCAAGTACATATAAAATGTATACAGAAGATAGCCTAACCTTATGAGATTACTCTTTGCATGTGAAACAGGTGATAGTTGCCATAATCTTGGGGGTCAAGTTCAGCAGTGAAAGCGAGCTCTCGAAAAGCTTTTCAGCAATAGTGGTGGTGGTAATCTGCCTCTTTGTTGCAGGTTTCGGATGGTCATGGGGCCCACTTGGCTGGACAGTGCCAAGTGAGATATTCCCATTAGAAACCAGATCAGCAGGACAGAGTATCACGGTAGCTGTAAACCTTTTCTTTACCTTCGTTATAGGCCAGTCTTTCCTTTCCCTCCTCTGTGCTTTCAAGTTTGGGATTTTCCTCTTCTTTGCTGGCTGGATTACGGTCATGACGATATTTGTCTACGTCTTCCTACCTGAAACCAAGGGAGTCCCTATCGAAGAGATGATATTCGTTTGGAGAAAGCATTGGTTCTGGAAGAAAATTGTTCCTAGGTATCCAGACGCAGATGAGAGTACTGTTAAACAAAGTGATTCAATGGAGTAAGGTAAATCAGTTTAAGTTGGTGACATGGCCATTGGCCGAGCTACCAGTCATGAGGTGATAACCTCAAAACGTAAAGAATGTTGTGGACTACATAATAGATGACTCTACTGTACTTATTATTGAAAAATAAAAATGTTGTTTATACGGAGTTATCTATGTGCCATGCAAGGCAGCAACAGTTCGCAGACAAGTTTTCCATAAATGTTTCTGTCCATTTCTTTTTCAAATTTCGATAATCAATGAAGTTTTGAGACGGAAACCAGTATTTTTCAACATTCACCTATTATTCTACAAGGAAATAATCTTTGATTATTCAGAGAACAGCTTTCAAGTGTTTCCCACAAAAACATGGGTGTTGCGGGAAACTTTCCCCACTATCAATGCTTCATATAACAGTTTGCCAGAGCCGAGCACCAAGACTACAGTTGCCCGAAATTTACCTGGTTAAGCCATCCTGCTTTCAGACCTACATCTCTCTTTCAAGGGTTTGACTTTCTTTGGGAAAACTCGAGATTTCTATTGAACTGAGCACCACAATAATTCCAATTAAACACAAAATGCCCACTTACTACTGCAGCCAAAATAAGGGGATGGTGAGAACTGGCACAGTTATTTGTAAAATACATGACCACAGAATGAGCAGTATTTGATGGCAAAAAAAGCTACCACTCTTAAATTCAGAAACTTACATCAAAATTGTGTCTCTATTATCTCTCTCAGACTATAAAGTAAGTTAGAGACTTGTGCATTTGGTACAACAAATGCATCAAGCCATTGAAAACAACAAAAAGGACAGCGTAACGATCATCGAAAACTCTGTCATATCGACTAGTTATGATATCTTTACAAGTTACAACTATATATAGTTTAGAAAGCAAAGCCAATAGTAAAGAAATGCCAAACACCCCCTTCCCAGAACAAGTTGCCCAAGTGCACTAAAACAAGTCAAACCCACAATTAGTAAAGAACTAGAATTGCCATGTGCACTTAAACCAATTAAATCCACCATTACTAAAGAACTATAAGTGCCCAAGTGCACTTAAATAAATCAAACCCAGCATTAGTAAAGAACTGGAAATAAGTCAAGTTGACCCGCGGAAACTTCGGGCTCAAGAGGGAGACAGCAGGGCTACCACAAAAAATTTAATTCTGGCTAAATTTCCCAAGATAATCACTTCAGTTCATGTAACTGTAAGAGAATTTCATTGGTGGTGGCTGCTATTTAAGTCTACTAACCTTTAGGTATACAGCCAGATAGAGGAAAGAAGATTACTCTACAGAACTCTCTCTCACTCGTGTAGGTAAAATCTGTGAGGAAGGAAGGGAGGGGAAGATGGCAGGTGGATCTTTAGCTCCAAAAGGTGTGTCTAAGGAGAGAGCAGAGCAATACGAAGGGAAAGTTACCTCTTACGTGATCATTTCATGCATTGTTGCTGCCATTGGTGGATCCATCTTCGGCTATGACATCGGAATTTCAGGTTTGTTCTCATTCATCTTGCTTATCAAATACAGAAATGCTCTCTTTTCTGCTTTGGGCAAATACAAGTAAGGAGTTCCATTTCCATAATAGTGCATAGATATACTTCTAGGCTCTGGCTAAACCGGTTGATTTTAGTAGATGAAGAGATTTAAAAAAAAAAAAAATTTGATTTTAGCATTGTTTAGTAAATACTATTGATTTTATCATAGGGAAAACTCACTAAGTGATAAATTTGTATAAGTTGGCCTTTTGAGTTACTCACTCAAGCCCTTATTTATTATCGACTATTCTATTTTGCACTGTCACTTAATAAGTATTTGTTTTTAAAAGTTACTAATAGGTAAAAATTTGTACAACTATTATTTTATCCTTCTGCAAAGTTAGTGGGTAAATAGTTAATGGGTAAAGTGGAGAATAATCTTGAAAAGTGGAGATAAAAGTTGATATGAAAAGTGTAATGATGATGTTTCTTCAATAAGTTGGATTTATGAAGCAACACACTTAAAAAGGGACGTAAGGATTACTAGTATATTGTGAGACTTGTATCGTAAAGTGAAATAAGTCAATTTTTAAGTCAATTATCTAGAACAATTTTTTTTTTATGGGCAATAAAAACATTTTATCAAGGGAAAAGGGATTCCAACCAAAGGTTGAAGAAACACCTATGGACCTAAAGTGCCCAAATAAAACAATGAAAATATTACACCCAAAGGCCTAAAAAGCCCAGCTCTAACAATAAAGATTATAATAGAAGAACCTACCCCAAACAAGTGGGTCAAACCCACCAAAAGAAAACTCTAAACGCAGCCTACATCAAAATACAAAACATCAATCACCGCCGCCCACCCTGCTTCTGGCAGCCGACAGCCACCAATATTGTTAGCATGCCACCACCTCAAAAGCCACCAAACCTCCACCAATTAACCGAAGGATAGACGAAACCAACAACCAACAAACCCATACGGCCTCGGAAACACGTGGTCGAACAGTGCATAGATGATACTAGAGGCCTTCTCCCAGAAACCAACTTAAGTGATCGATTGGCCTAAAGTTGGCTTTTTAAGTTGATATATTGTAAGACTTGTCTCGTAGAACACAATAAATCAGTTTGAAAATAAGTCAATTTTTAGAACAACCCTTAAGCAACTAAGATAATAAGTACTTGGGGTTATGGGTTAGCTAATAAAAATATCACATATACGACTTTTTTGAGAATTTTACTACTACATTTGTTGAGATTAATAAAGTCAATTTCTTTAATGAGCATCATGGCTTTCGTAAATCGGTTCTGCTAATTGAAGCCCTAAGGGCTCAAGATAAATGGGACCCATGTGCACTATCCTAAACACGTGTTATCCCTCCCCAACTCCTCCTGACTTTCTCTCTCTCTCTCCCCACCCGTACCCTCTCTCTATCTCTCTCCTCTACCCACTTCCCCACTTTTCTCTCATTTTTTTATTTTTTTACAAATTAAAATCTTTATAGTTTCTATTTTTTATATCCAATATTAAAAAAATAAATATTTAAAATCTACTCGACGACATCAATAAAACAAGACCAATATTGAATATGTAATTATGTATACTCAAAATGATTTTTTTTTTATAAAATCACCCATGATTTTATCAAATGAGGAAGAGATTCGATAAAATCTCAGATTTTTTGCGAAAAAATCTGAGATTTTATCAAATCTCTTCCTCAGGGTGATTTTATCAAAAAAAAAAAATCATTTTGGGTATACATAATTACATATTCAATATTGGTCTTGATTTTATCAAAAAAAAATTATTTTGGGTATACATAATTACATATTCAATATTGGTCTTATTTTATAGATGTCGTCGAGTAGATTTTAAATATATATTTTTAATATTGGATATAAAAAATAAAAACAATAAAAGATTTTAATTTGTAAAAAATAAAAAATGAGAGAAAAGTGGGGGAGTGGGTAGAGGAGAGAGAAAAGTCAAGAGAGAGAGAGAGAGAGAGGAGTTGGGGAGGGATGACACGAGGTTAGGATATTGCACATGAGTCCCATTTATCTTGAGCCCTTAGGGCTTCAATTAGCAAAACCGTTCATTAAATTGTTATCAACTTATCATACTTCTACTACTCATAATTCATAAACCTGACAAATATCGTAAATGTTATGATCTCTACATTATATATATATATATGTGCACTATGCATCTGTATTTTAGCATTGAATCTCACAAGTTTGAACTCGTTATTTAGTGCAGTTAATTTTCGTCATTATCAAATTTGATTGCTTTCATTGATTTCTTTATAGTAACCACCAAATTTTATCTCCTAGTTATGCAATATTTAGTATTTCACATAACAAAAATTACGGATCTTACATAAATATTTATAGGGTAAATTTCACTGACCTCCCCTGAGGTTTCTGACAAATACAGATACCTCCCCTCACGTTTCAAAAATTGCACTGACCTCCCCTCTATTTTACTTGTCGGTTGCACTTTGCCCCCAACCGTTAGTCAACCGTCACTAAAGGTGACGGAAATTGGTTAGTCAACAAAAAGTGGGGATTCATTCCCCATTTTGCCCTCATCTCATGTCTTTATCCATTTACACCTTATTTTTCATTCTTAAAAAATGCAATAAATATATA